>PVJL010013927.1:0-30149 GCA_004026885.1 Lyroderma lyra | reverse complement strand
TGAGGAATTCCTGGGGCTGACAGTTACTGTGCATGTACCGCCTTATGTAACCATGAAAACCCAAACAACTGCTACTGGGCAGATGCGACAAGAAGCCACTTTGGTTTGAATACGTATATATCGTCCCAGGTGCCCAATAAAGTAGCTTGCTTGCTGGTGTGTTTATGGTCGCCCTATGTCAGCTCCACATGTGTTTTTCCAACTGGGTGTACCATACCGAAACCTGCCCTGCCTGGAAACCTTGGCAACGACACAAAGGATGTCTCTGAAGGGGAATACAAGAGTGTAGGGTAGAAAGTATTATAGTTCCAATTTTCACTGTGTGTTTTTTGATAGTTAAGATTTTTTACCATGTTACTGAATTATTTTCATTAAAAATTACATCAAATTTTTAGAAATATGGATAGACTGATAGAATAATAGTGAAACAAAATCCATGTGTAACAATTGGTTTTACCCTTTTGTGCTTAGAAACTGTTGGACCAGCCATAATTAGACAGAGAAATTCATGCCATTGGCCATAAATAAATAGGGATTATTTGATTAAAAATTAATTACCATGTGTCCACAATGATATAAATAAATATTGAATGAATAAATAACTAAATAGGAGAAAACAGTTTCCCCCTGCAGAATTCCAAATAATCTACATAGATACTCCACCCTCAAGGAAATGGTGCATAACTCCCCATATCTTAAATGCAAGCTGCACGTAGTGACTTTCTACCAGAGGGCAGTATGCAAAATGGGCAAATGAGTAACTCTGCAATGGAGAACCCTAACAACCACTACCTCAGCCAGGCAATAAAGGTCAACATCAACCGTGGCAAGTCATGGTGACAGTACATACACTTGATATGATGTGATGAGAATGGCACTTCACCTCTGTAACCTTCATACCAAAAACATACAACCTCAAGTCTAATCATAAGAAAAAACACCAGACAAACCCCAATTGAAGGACATTCTACAAAACACCTAACCAGTACTCCTCAAAACTATCAATATCATAAATAAGAAGTCATAGTCAAGAAAGAGGAGGTTAAGAAGACATAATGACAATATATAATGTGGGATCCTGGATGGGATTTGAAACAGAAAAAGGAGATTATGTAAAAATTAAGGATATCTGAATAAAGTATGAACTTTAGTTAATGATAATGCATCAGTATTGGTTCATTAACTTTAACAAATGTACCATATAGTTATATGTTAGTTTGCAAGAGGGGAATTTCATTGTAGGTGTATGGGAATGCACTGTACTACCTCCACAATATTTATGTAAATCAAAACCACTCCAAAAATTTATTAAAACTTATTATTAATTCTAGAAAATGTTAAAATAACAAATTTACCCACAAATCAGTTAATGAGTAGGTATTCTGGGGGATACAAATGACACTAAGTAACTAATCAGACTTATACAAACAGAAATTTCAAACTGGAGCCAGGTGTCTGTGTAGCTCAGAAAACTGAACATTAAAAGGTCTACGGTGCACTAATGAGCCCATTTGAAAGGGGCTGTGGGATGAATAAAGAACTATTTCTGATTTCCATAATAATTGTACAATACAAGCCTCACTATACACTTGAGCAGCCTTTTAATTTAGGAGGCAGTCAGGAAAATGTTTCTTTTTCTTTTCGTTCTAAGACAGGGTTATCTCTAAGAATAAGCATTTTTACTGGTGAGTTAGGAGCAGCAAATGTGTTCTGTTCATTACAACTCACCACAGCTGGAAAGGCTTCAAAGAGACTCAGGGAGCCAAAGCCCACCTTGCGTTGTTATGTGGGAGACTCTAGAAAGTTACTTGAAGCTGAACAGCTTTTAGTAGGTAAAACAGAAGTGAGACTAATAAATGCAAAGGTAAGACCAACTCCTCTGAGAAGGAGGCAGGAATTTCTAAAGGAAGTATGCAGATTTATCTATAGGGCATTGAAGAGTAAGGTCCTCTCAAAGAGGACTATGAAATAAGAATGAGAACTAGAATGTACTAGCCCCTCCCCCACATCCCATGAAGGATGAGAAGTGTTTTTCTTATGGGCTGTGGTTTTGATAACATTGAGTATTCACTTTAAAATTATTTTCTTCATCTGTTGTAATTTCCTTTGTTTTTTGCATAGAGCAGCAGTTTAACCTTTTGGCTTTCCTGGGAAGAATTTTCTTGGACCACACACAAAATACACTAACACTAATTATAGCTGACGAGCCACCAAAAAGGTTGCAAAAAAAAATCTCATGTTTTACAAATTTGTTTTGCAATGTATTCAAAGCCATCCTGGGCTGCAGGTTGGACATCCCTGGCCTAGAGTAAGCTTCTTGAGGTGGGGTCTGTGGACCCCAAGGGTATATGGGTAGAATTTAGAGGGTCCAAGAACTTGGATGGAAAAAAATTACATCCCTATGTTCAAACTGAAATTTATTACTTCCTTCAAATATAAATGTAGGCAACAAACCACAATAGAATTAGCACCTGTGACTTTGTCACCAATAGAAATCATATATACATTTTATGCCACATTACAATTATGCAGATATTGTGAAATATCCTTGATGCTCATTTCTATGTTAAAATGTGGGTGATCATTAGACCTACCCTAGATCTTGTTGTTTAATAAGTTAATACAGAAGTACATATATTACTATATCACAAATTTGTTGTTTTAATATTCTTATAATTGTATTTCAATATAAAAGGCTTCATTTATAATCCAGCATTTGATTTTTATTTATTTAAACCACTATTCTGATAAGAAGGCCATAGGCTTCATCAAAGGGTCTGTGGCACAAAAGTACAACAGCTGTCTGGAAAAAATCCAGCCACAAATGCCTCTATTTTTCATATTGCATGGCTTGATACTTTCTGGACAGTCCTTATATACTAAAAGTTATAAACCCTGGATTAAAGTCTGGTACAACCTTAAAACTTTGTCAAGATAGCAAGGAATAGGTTTGTCAAGGAAAACAAGGAGTAGGTTTGAAATTATAAAGAGAAATGTGATGTTAATAGCCTCACTACTCCCTACTATTATACTATTTCCCAATACATTTGTGTTTGCACGGGCACACACACACACACATACATACATACAAACACAGAGTACAGGAACAAGGGGGATTATAACCCATGTGTGCTGTGCTGAGACCAGCAGTGAAATGGCAGCTGGGTGGTACATAGCAGAGAGCAGCGAGGAACCTCAGGACATACAGGAACCACAGGCGGGTGGATGCTGGAGCAGAGAGGACACAACACAGTGTTATTTTCTAAATATACTGAAGGCATGACCTTTAAGGGCCATAAGAAAAACTGAATCTTGTACACTGCCATTCTAATTTATTACAATACCATTGGGAACACAAAGGGAAAAATACATCCCGTGGAGAAAATACATCACATTGACTCAGAGCCATCAGTTCAGAATGAGGACTACAGTAGTCTTTCACGAAAACCATGTTTTGTTAGCACATCTTTGTTGGTGGTGGTTTCATTTTTTAAAAAATTGTTATATAATATCTGATATTACATATACAAAAGAATCTTGCATGCCCATCAGAAGAAAGCACTAGCCTAAACAGTGGGTTTTCCTTCCTTCATAGTTTATCATGTATATATGATTCCTTACAATGTACTTTTAGTATTGTTTGGTTTGGGGCTTATAAAAAACTATGCCCAATTGCATAAAGTCTTTGGTCATTTAGTTTTTCATTCAATATTTTGTTTCTAATATGCATCTATGTTCTTGCATACAACAGTGGTCAATTAATTTTATTCTATTGTGAAATAATAAACAACTAGATTATCCCAGTATTTTTGTATTATGAACCATGTTGCTAAGGACATTCCTAAGGAGAGTTAGTTCCTGGTTCACATGCAGAAGAATTCCTCTATGGGTTATACCTAGAAACAAAATTTCTGGGTCATAGGGTATGTGTATATTCAATTTCACAAGACAGTGCCAAGTTTTCTTTTCAAAAATGATTTTCCGATGTTTGCACTCCCATCAATTCCTATTGTTCCATGTCCATACAAATAATGGATACTGTAAGATTTCATAATGTATTGTCATCTTTGTACACCACAGATAGTACAATTCTTCACTATATAAGGGGTATAAAAGTGTAAGTGTCAGAGTTTTATCAGTACAGCTTAATTCAGGGTTATACAATGTCTTAAACTAAGTTATTTCTGAAACACAGAATCAAGGGTTGTGTATAGTTTTTTTGTTTATTTGATTTTTTGGGAGTGGGGGGATTAAGTCCAGGGAATAAAAGTGAGGAACTGAGGAATGGATATAGGAAGAGAAAAATCAATAAATCAATAGATTGTAATTTTGAATTGGACACAACTGTAGGCAACTGGGGCTTGATCATACTTAGACCCTCTGAGAACCTCTTAGAAGCAAACAATAATAAACTGGAGTTCAGAATTATGAGGCCAAGGATGGAAAAAGGGAACTTTTATCCCTGGCTCCCACCCCATATTAGTCAAGGATTGACTCTTGGGCCTTTAACTTTCTCACATTCCATAATACACATGTGTGGATGCCAGGAGGTCACACAGGCCTCTCTATGTTGAAACATCAAAGTCCTGGGGTGGAAAGTAAAATATCCAATATGAAGCTAAGGCAAGTTGCTATCTGGTTATACTCACATGAAACTGGTTACTAGATCAATGACTTGACTAAAAGGAGGGCTGAAAAGATGTACAATGAGGCACAAGATGTGCCCAACAGACACAGCTAGTAAGTGGCACAGGTGAAACTCAAACATATATCTATCATAGTTTAAATATTAGGCACCCAGCACCCAGTGTGTAAACACTGTCCATCCCGACCTTATTTCTCTAAGAAAACACTAATACGAGGGAGGGTTGATAAATTTTGCCTCCACTGTAATATTTTTTGGTACAATAAACATATCTGGATATAACTACTTCTATGTAGTCACATTGTATCTCCCCTCCATCATTCTTGACCTTGCACACACAGATGCTTATATTTTTCACCCAGTGCACATCAAAATGGAACAGTGTTCAGACCAAAAAAATAGTCAACACAACCTCCTTCTAAGCCAAAAGCTGAGTTTTGAATTTTCTCAGCTGAGGTGATCCCTTATGGCAGTATTCCATGGACTGCCTTTTGTGCTCAGGCTCAAAATGATGGACCTGTAATGATCTTCTTTAAGAAATCCTCACCTTCTTTTTCAAAAATTCAAAAAAATTTGAGGAACACTTTTCTGCTGTTAAGATTTCAATACCATCATGCTGTTTGAACTGAACATCTGAACCCTCTTCCATTTCAATGTGCACTGTGTGAAAAATGTAAGCATTTGTGTGTGCAAGGTGAAGAATGATGGAGGACAGTCACTTTAACATTCCTTGTAATACTGGTTTGGTCATAAAACCAATATAATATTGTATGTCAAATATAATTGAAAATAAAGTGAGAAGAAAAGAATGATTGGGAGGAGATACCATGTGATTACACAGAACTGGTTATATCCAAATATGTCTAATGTAACAAAAAAAAATTACAGTGGAGGCAAATTTATCAGTCCACCTTTGTATGTTCAGGAAGCAATGACACTCTCTGGTATGGAGCTGGCACAGTAGCTCTGTGGTGTCGTCACAGTCCCACATTCCCTCTACCCTTCTGTTCTAACAACTTCAATGCTAATGTACAGCCAAGAAGTCACTCCACAGTCAAAGATGGCTCTAGCCATCATGCCTGCATTCCAGGCTAGCAGCTGGAGGAACCAGGAGGTATAAAAGTACTTTCCTTCCACCCAAGTTAACTCTCTTTAGGCAAACTTCCTAGAAGTTCTGCAAAACACAACAATTATCTTTCACTGGCAGAACTCAGTCATAGGATCATACCTTGATGTAAGAGAAGCTGGGTAACACAGACTGTTCACTAGAGGAATCACTGCCAGGAATAAAACTGGATTCTGTCATAAGGGAGAAGGTGAAAAATGATATTGGGTGGCAACTAGAAGTCTCTGCCTAAGTAGCATTTGACAGGGGGCAAGTTTTTAATCTATACCTCCATCTTCTTATCATGAAAATAAAACTGCACAGTGTCTGGTATGAAGAAAATGATTAATAAATGCTAGCTAGCATTAATCTACTTTGATGACTCATCATCACCAGGCCTACCATTGAGCAGTACAATCTCAGATAACTGATCTTATCAGCATCTCTGCATTTATCAAGCTTGAAGATGCTGGATGCTGACTCACAGTACTCCTAAGTGTTTATAGTCAGAGTAGATGCTTAGTAACTGACAATGAGAAATATAACTCTTGGGTAGGCTAGACAGCCTGATCAGATTATTTTCTCCTGGAAGGCAACGGACATGAGAAATCATAAGGTTGATTGCTGAGCATGAAATCAGGAGAAACAGAATTTGTTACACATTCAAATATTTAATGGCATTGGTCTTTAACAGCCTATTGCATCCAACTCCACAACTGAGCTTGTCAATTGTGTGTGTGGTGGGTCATATGATCAGACTGAAAATATGACATGTAACCTGTTTCCCTGACAGTGCTAGGAGGTACACTACCAATTGCTGGAAAATTCACCAGGAATGTGGAAAATGTGTGAAAACCTTGAGGGTAAACACTTATGACATTGACAAATACATTCTGAATACAGGCCCTGTACACCTAGCATAACTTCGGAAAAGTCTTCAGTGAAGGTAATACATTATTAGCAAGACCCATTCTTTTGATAACAGCCCCAGAGTAAATGTAGCATAAAAAACCTGCTTTTATCTTTGTTTAAAAAATTTATTGGATTACAGGTTAAATCTATTTTTAAGTTTAAAATGGAAATATTTAGCTGTTTAAAATGGAAATATTTAGTTGTTGCATACAGAGACATAGAAAACATTGACAAACATTAAAATATAAAATGATTTAAATTGAGAAAATAGAAAAATATAATGTATATATACATATATATACACACACATATTTGTATGCATAAAATCTCAATTGTGACTTAATGCACAAAGATAATTTTTTATCCTGTAGGCTGACCATATACATTTTGTTCATAGTTATTCTCCAAACAGGGTACAAAAAAGTAGAAAAAAACATGTGCTATAAAGGAAACAGTGTTAAGGTTTGACATCAAAGTTGCTTTTGAGTCTTGGCTTCATCTCTTCTAAGTAATGTGATCTGAACAAGTTATATGTCTCTAAACTTGCTTTTTTACTCCATGACAGATTGTAAAAGATGGCCCCTACTCTTCACCCCTCCCTATATCCATGTATTTTGCCACGTAACTTTGTAGGGCCCTCCTACTCTGACTCTGCGTATGACATGTGACTTGCCTGGCCAACAGAATAGGGTGGAAGTGATGATATGCCAGTTATGAGTCTAGGCCTCAACAGGTTTGTATCTTTCCATTTGTTCTCTCTTGTACCTCTGATACTGCTTTGAGAATATGATTTGGTAGCCTGTAGGATGAGAAACATGTGAAACAGGGCTTAGGTACACCAGTTAAACCAAGGTTTACCTAGAGTAGTCAATATCTAGGTAACCACAAGATATGTAAGCAATCCCAGCCAAGATCAGCAAAGCAGTTGAGCCAACCAGCTGAATGACCCCAGATACATAAATAATAAAAGCATATGTCACACACTACTGAGATTTTGTGGTTGGTTGTTATGAGGCTTTATTATGCCAAGAGATAACTGACACACACATCTGATATGTTATAGGTTTGTTACCAAGATTAAATGAGGTACTAGACGTATAGTGACCAGCACACCAATCAACCAAAAGAACAGCTATTATTTTTGATAGATTTCTACTTTAGAAAATACAAATCATATTCTTGAGATTATACCCGGGTCACTAGCTTAAAATTTTGGATGATTCTAAACAATTTTGTCTCACATTTACAGACCATCTTTTGTTTTACTCCCATAAGCGAGTAACATAACACACAGAACGTGGATTTTACTAATTTAACTCTCAAATAGCAAGCCAACCATTTCCTCATCTCCAATTATTTTGGAGAAGAGATTATTGCTTGATGTAGCTCACTGTTGGTCTCATACAGAAATAAAAAAATGATTAAGTTATAGTATAATGCATTTTGAGAAATTTGCAATGCACCTTGAGATTGTACAATCTCTAGAATAGTTAATCCTTCAAAAAATTCACATATGGGAAGCAAGCAACTAGTCTCAAAATCATCTTTGGGCTGGTATAAGAGCAAGCTACAACTTGGCTCTGGGATTGGAGAAGAAATATGAATAGAGACAAATGGGCTAACACATGTAGGCTCCACAGGCATTCACCTCAATTTGTGTTAGAGATTAAAAGAGACCTGAGTGAAGCATTTTCTCCGTTTTTTTTTTGTTTTGTTTTGTTTTTTTTTTTTGTAGTATGTGGGTAATTCCCTGGCTAGGAATTAAACCCAGGCCACAGCGTTGTCAGCACCAGCACCGAAGCCTTAAGTCACTACGCCACCAGGGAACTCCTCTCCCATTTTCTTATCCTTTGTCCTGTGAGCAGAAAAAGTAATTAAGCTTGGCAAAAGAAAAAGTGCAACATGATTAGTAATTATGATAACAAATACAGCAGATAAACTTCACATACAATGATATATGTGATGAACTAGACTCAACCAACACCATAAAGTCTCAAAATGTCAGAGATACATGTTTCTCAAAGTATGTGGTTCACAAAGTACCATCCTTAGACCAACAGCATCACTATCATCTCGGAACTTGTTAGGAATGCAAATTCTTGGGCCCTACTCCAAACCCACTGAATCAGAAATTCTGAGGTGAGGACCCAACAACCTGTTTTTACCAAGCTTTCCAGGTGATTCTAATGCCTGCTAGAGCTCCAGAACCATTGATCTACTCTAGACAGAAACATGCTACTCTTTAAGTATTATCTGTGAACTACCAGCACTGGCATTACCTGGAGTTTGTTAGAACTACAGAAACACAGGCCCCATCCAGACTTAATGAATTGGAATCTGAATTATAGAAAGGTCTTCAGGTGACTTGTATGTACATTAAAGTTTGAGAAGTGCTGTACTAATCCAGTGGTTCCTCTGATGGGCTAAATTGTGTCCCCTTCCCAAATTCATATGTTGAAATTCTAACCCTTAGTACCTCAGTATTTGAGTATACTTGGAGATGGGCCTTTAAAGTGGTAAGTAATGCAAAATTATGTCATATGGCTTGGTCCTAATCCAATATGGCTGGTGTCCTCATAAGACAAAATTAGGACACAGAAATGTACAGACAAAAGACCATGTGAAAACAGCCAAGGAAAGAGGCCGCAGAAGAAGCCAATCCTGCCGACACCTTGATTTTGGACTTCTAGCATCCAGAACTATAAGAAAGATTAATTTGTCACCTAGTCTGTAGTATTTTGTTATGGCAGCCCAAGAAGATTAATACAATTCTCAAACTCAGGTGCATATTGGAATCATATGGGGAATTTTAAAATCCTGATACCTGGGTCCCATTCCCTAAGGTTCATGTGTGTGTGTCCCAAACTTAATACAGGCATACCTTGCTTTATCATGCTTCAATTTACTGCGCTCCACAAGTGTTGCATTGTTTTTTTCAAACTGAAGGCAAGTCCCTCCACCAGCAAAAAGATTATGGCATGTTTTACTGAGGTGGTCTGGAATCAAATTCATAATATCTTCGAGGTATACCTATAGTCTAGTCACAGGATAACAACTTATTGAATGTTTACTCTGTTTCAGGAACTGGAGGATCTGACCCATATTTAATATAATGAATATACTAGGGCTGTCCAGAAAGTATCCAGCCATGTAATATGAAAAATAGAGGCATTTGTGATTAGATTTTGTCTTGACATTCCTCATATACATTATGAGTTTTGTGTATATATATATATATTTTTTTCCTGCAATCTCTAAAGTTAACATGCTCTACAAAAGTGATTATTTAGCATCATTAAAATACTACAACCTTGGCAGTACCCTGTTCTGAATGTGTTTTTGCTACATTGATTACTATTTAATTTTTTACTTGGACTAATCATTAATACAGTCACAGCTTAATTAAAATAGAACCATTTTCATGACAGTCTAACAGACTTGCTGGTTAGCTCTCCAAAACCATCTCCAACCTCCCTCTCTGTGGCCCGTTTTCTGCAATAGAAGTGGAAAAACCTGATACTTTCCCAGCCTCCCTTGCCACTAAGGACTGCTATGTGGCCCAGCTCTGGCCAATAAGATACAAGAGAAAGTCTGTTGGGGAACCCTGGGGAAATATATTTCTTCTTTGATAAGGGAAAGTTGTATGAAGAAAATTATTCTTTGCCTGAAACCTATGTAATCCTTGCTAACAGATGTCACCCCAATAAGTCTAACAATAAAAATGAATTAAAAAAAAAGAAAATTATTCTACCTAGGCTGACCAGACATACTGTTTTAAACAGGACAGAACTGTTTTTTTCTGTCCCATTTAAAATGGTAATATATGGTCAGCCTACTGACACCTTGAATTTAGCCCAATGAGACTAGGCTGATCATACCTACGTATCATTTTAAACAGGACAGAAAGAAATGATTCTGTCCTATTTAAAACAGCATTTCTGGTCAGCCTAAGTCTACCCCTTTCCACCGCCTGCCCCATCCCCTGCCTTTGAACATGGGATAAAGATGCAATGTCTGAGCTGTTGCCATCTTGAAACCATCAGGGTAAGGCACTGACTCAGAACCCTGACATTGCTGGGCCAATGAACCAATTCCAGTGTGTCCCTGCTGTCAGGCTTCTCTATTTGTTAAAGCCACTTTTAGTTGGCTCATCTATTACACGCAGCAA
This sequence comes from Lyroderma lyra, assembly GCA_004026885.1. Lineage (NCBI taxonomy): Eukaryota > Metazoa > Chordata > Mammalia > Chiroptera > Megadermatidae > Lyroderma > Lyroderma lyra. Next base: position 19,319 of record PVJL010013927.1, on the reverse strand, counting down.
AAAGAAAAAAAAGAAGAAGAAAAGTCACATTTGACATATACATACATTCCATATATGTCAAACTCTCATTTAGTTGCAACACGGTGTAGTCTGACGATCCACAAATTGAGAGTCCCTGAATTAGAAGCATTATCTTCTAAGAATGAAAAAAAAAGCATGCCTAGGTGGTGTTCAAGAAATAGTATTCATGTATTCATTCATTCAACAGACCCACTTTAGCAGGCTCCAGGGATACAAAAAATAAGACATTACTTCTGCCTTTCAAGAAATTTTACTATCTCGAGCCAGACTGATAGGTAACCAAGAGTCACAAGCTGTAAGTGCAGAGACATGCAGAAGAATGTCATGTCACCAGAGAGGTGGAAAACCTAACTCAGTTTGGGGTGCTCCCTGGAAAGAGCTTTGGGAAACATAATCATCAAGCTTAAACATGACTTTAAAAATTTATCCCTGTGATCGAACTAAACATGTAAGATCTTATTCATTTTCTTCCAGGGGGTGAGTTCTTTTCTATAATCACAGACTACAAACCAAATAACAATTCAGGAAAGAGCAATTTATGATAGGCCACTCAATCAACTGCCAGGAAAGCTTCCCCCACCCACCTTCCTCTCTCCCACAAAGCAGGATAAAGACATTGTTTGGCGGGGAAAAAGGGAGAGTACTGTCTTCCCCCATCAGCAAGTATGTGTGCTTAGAGCAAAAGAATTGTGCTGTGAATTAAGAACACCTGTTAACAATGCTGTAAACCAAACAATATTGATGATGAAGCAATCGGTCATCAACATTAGCCACAAATGCCGCATTCTAGGAGGTTCTCTCCTTTTCTACTTATAAGCAAAAACTACAGCAATAATTAGCACCTATTTAATAGTTACAGAAACACTTGTGCTTAGCGGTAGAAAAAGGAACTCATCTTCCTCGCATTAATTTTTCTAAAGGCAGTGGAAGTGCACCCGATACACACGCACATGCACACACAGTGGTGGAGAAAAAGGAAAACATGTAGCTTTGTATTATTAAGTCCTTATAAGAAACAGAATCGGTCCTCACTGATTTTCTTGCAAGGGAAATAAGAGGTTTGAAAACATCTCTGAAAATAGAGAAAACAAGACCAGCACTATTGTAAAATGTTCCTGGAATACATTACAAATAAAACATCCAACAGAGTTCAATGAATTGTTTCAATATTATCATGACATTCACATTAACTATGCCTCCGGAACATTTTGATTCAGATGAGATTGATATGCAGCTCTGGCATGTCCTAGGCTGAGGAGGGCTGTTTGAAGATCCCAACTCAGGCTACAGTAAAACATCTGCCACCTCACAGAGAATGAAGACACCACCCTGGCAAAGGGCTCCAGCCCAGCCCTCTAACTCCCCCCATGCCAACCTCTAAGAATCACCCAGGAATAAAGTGGGGGAGGAAGGAAACATACCAAACAAATAAAATATTCTGAGCCCCATAAACGCCGCATCTGGACATTTGAAGGTGCCTGGGAAATTAAGAATATGATCTGAGAGTTTGGCTTGTTTGGGGTCTGAGCACAGATTTGATATTCTCTCTTGCGTTTAAAAAAATCTAACTTTCTATCTCCAATGGCGAGATAGAAACCAGAGGGAGGAAGCAAAGGCAGACAGAAACACAGACTGTGAGACCCTCATTCCGCCGAGTCACCCATGCATGAGGCATCCAAAGATTAGGAACTTACCTAGACGGAAAGGTGGCTGGTTCAGCCTCCGGAAGGGGCCAGTATTCGTGGGTGAGTCGCTGGAGATGAAATCGGACCCCGGGCGGGAGGCGAAGTACCGCTCCGAACCCGAGGGAGCAGAGTGACTCACGCGCTCGGCGCCCGCCTGTCGCCCGCCTGTCGCCCAGTGCGCCCCTTATCTCTCTCCGCCCCGCGCAGGTACGCGGCCCGGCAGCGCGCTAGGAGGCGGTCTCCAGCCGCCCCTATCTACCGGGTTCTCTGCCTGCCGCCCCCACGCGGCGGCGCCAGAGCCCACCCACTAAGAGCCTCACCAGACATCGCCCGCCCTTCCCGACAACCGCTGGCGGCCGCAGGAGCAGTGCCTCCGTCGTGAATCTCGCCTCTCCTCTGTCCCCCACTACCACAGGACCCTCTGCCCGTGGGCTGCCCATCTGAGTTCAACACACCTTCCACATGCCATCTGGACAGGCATCACCAAGACCCTCCCTCAGGCTGTGCCAACCTACTCCAATATGCATTGCCCCCAAACCCCACCACCCTCCATCTCCGCCTTGTGGTGGCGTCAGAACCCATACAGCTCAGAGAGATATCAGGTGTATCCTTTTCCATAGGTCTCCCCTCTCCTCGGACCTTTACCTTACAGGAACTCCTTGGCCCCAGGGCTGCTAATCTGACACACTTTACACCTGCCAGCTGCATTTGCCAATGCCCCGACCCTCCCACAGTCAGTGGTTATACCTGGGGTCCCCCTACTGCCCACCACAGCGAATGCTCAAATTACTCCTGCCTACTTGGAGTCTCCTTCCTCACAGAGATGGCTATGAACGTGACCCCTCAGATCCTCCAGGGTCCTGGGAAAAGTGCAGCGGGCATGATGGGACCCTAGTGCTGAGTCGGGGACACCCTCCTATTCTGATTCGGGCTGGAAAGAGCAGCTGAGGCCTTACCAAAGCTTTACTAGGACAATCAAGGTACCATAGAGTGCCAGGACTTCTGAAGAAGTAATATCTCCAGCAAGTAAGGATTGGGAATTCTGCCTTGGAGCCTGACATTTTTTCTGGTACAGGTTATCTTGTTCTGCTAGTGGGGAGAGGGGTAATGAGACCATGGTCTTGCCTCCATTGTATTGACTGGCAGGAAGAGTACCTGGAACCTATGTAACTCTTGTTAACCAATGTCACCCCAGTAAGTCTAACAATAAAAAATTTTTTATTAAAAAGAAGAATTCCATTAGACTTAGCAAGAATAAGGAATTATAGAGTTCAGAGAGAAAGAAACAAAAAATGGGGAGAGAGTGGAGCATTTTCCCAACTTGAGGACAGCATTTCAGCTGCCATACTTCCTATAATTTGAGTGAAGAATGAGTACTGCATACTCATAAAAGTAGACAAGCTCCCCCCAAAACACATTCCTAATTATCCTATTTTTTACCACCATGATAAACCTAGACCTCCCCCAGGATGGGCAGAGACTATGTCATTCATTTCAATGTCCCAATAACCCAACACAAGACTTGATACCCAATAGAAAACTAATCTTAATTGAAAGTCGCAAGATCTAACATCCAGAGCCTTCCTACCCCTGTCTTCCACCTCCATCTCTATACTTTTCACCTTTTTTTTTTTTACTTTTATTCCTTGTCTATACCAACTTTCCTGAATAATAGCATCCCTAGTATCTCTACCTCTACTTTCTAAGTCTATAAGGTCATGTTTCTTTTCCAACTTTTCTTTTTCTAAAGCCTCCCATGCTCTACATTCTCTCTTGCTATCTTATTTTCAAGTTTAATCTCAATGAAGTACTTTTGCTGCTTTTTTAAAAACCTGTTAAATACTGGGATAAAAATTCTTATCTATCAAAAATCCCATATCCCTCAGAACATGTGTGTGTCCCTGTGTATGTATCCAAGACAATGTTGTCTTTTCATGCAAAGTGATCAACCATAAGTATTACTAGAGTCATATCTTCATCCATTCATTCAACTCACATTTACTGTGCACCTACTATGTACTAGGCATTAGACACTGGGTTTATACAGATGAATAACGCAGTTACTATCATCAAGAAAACATCAAGGGATGGGGAAAGGGGAGGAGTTGACGATAAAGTCATGCAACAAGACTATTGTAGAGAAGTGTACAAGGTGCTCTGGGAATGACAGGGGAGCTCACAGCCCTCCATGGAGGAGGTGGAGATGGTCATAAAACATTTCACAATAAAATAAAAACTGAATTAAGTCTTGAAAAATGACAGATTTCCCAGGAAATTATAATTGAAGGAATACTCAGAACATGAATAATTTAATTTAGAGTCTTAATTTTGTCTCTTTTGTCTTGTGATGGCATCGTTTTTTTCAGTAGGTAGTGTCTAAGACAGCTCTAGAGTTAAGAGAGTTCTTCCTTACAGCACCAGCAAAGCTCCAGGGATAAGCTCCTATTGGATCATGTGTCTATCCATCCCTGAAACAATCACCATGGCCAGGTAGATAGTACATTCTGATTGGCTATCCTGAGCCATGTGCCCATCCCTCTTTGTTTGTTTTGTGGGAGGATGTGAATGATAGGTTGATAGCCTTACCTGATGAGAAAGGTACAATTCCTAAAAGAAAGGATGCTATGGAAGGTGTGGACAAAAGTAACATATCAACTACGTGTATACAAGCATTACCCCCCTCAAAAAAAAAACTGTCTTTTTTTACAAAATAGCACACTAAAATTAACAAGGCTTATAGAAAAATAGAATTAGGGCCAGATTACTCAAAATTTATGAAACTTTATTTGTAAGAGCATTAGCAGAATATCTCAGACAATAACTTGGACAGTTCAGGCACACAGCTTGGTATGGCTAGAGAATATCTCAGGGGATATTAAAAATGCAAGAAACCAATAGGGAGGAAATTCCGGCCTGATAGAGCTGATTTGATGCAGATGAAAGTGAAGCTCTAAAACAGTGAAGCTACCATTAATGTGGGCAGAGGAGGAAGTGCAATTTGTTGAAAGCAAGAACCATCCAAGGCTGGAGGTACCTCCTCGGAAAAGAAGCCCTTACTTTTAATTTTCTGAAAATAAATCTTAAAAGACTCCTGACTCTGCAGCAGCCAAATTGAGTCATTTCCCCTCTAATGTTGAAGGTCATAATTATTCTACAACACAACTTGCACCTTATATTGACATCATTCCCCTATTTGCAATTGCATATAAGCTAATTTTATAGAAAATATGTTCCAACAGAAGAGATAGTATACATTTATTTGTTAACTACTAAATATTTACCAAACACCTGTGATCTAATCCAGTCTCAGATTTTTAAATTCCAGTGGTTTGCTAATGACTCCAAGATTTATATCTCTGGTCTGAATATTTCCTCTGAATTCCAGACACTTATCCAGAAACCTGCCCAACATCCTCATTTGGATGACTAATAGGAATCTGAAACTTACCTTGTATAAAACCCATCTCTTGATATTTCCCCCAGATCTTCCCCATCTTGTTAAATTGAAATTCCATCTGTATTGAAGCACAAATTTAAATCCTTAGATCATTTCTTACTTCTTTCTCACACACCACATCCCATATATTAGCAAACAGTCTATTATACCTTTAAAACACATCTAGAATCTGACCACTTCTCACTTCTACACTGCTATCATTTGTGACAACCACCATTATCCCTGATGTGTTGTTACAAACAGCCGAACTGGTCTCCTTGCTTCTGTCCTTTGCCCCTTATAGTCCTTTTCCTCACAGTAGTGGAAGTGACCTTTTAAAAATACAGTTCGAAACACATCATTTATCTGTTCAAATTCTCCCATTGTCTCGCTGTCTCCTTCAGAGTAAAAACCTGATTCTTACAAATGGTCACTAAGTCCCTGCATGATCTAATCCTTGTCATCCTTCTAAATCTATTCTCTTACACTGTCTCCCTAGTTTAATCCACTTTACTTAGCCTGGCCTCCCTGCTTTTCCCCCAATACACAAGGCTGGTGCACTCACTATTCCCTCTGCCTAGTACTCTCTTCTGCCAGAAACAATCAGGGCTCACTCAACGACTTTAGGTTTCTCTTCAAAAGTCATCTATCCCTTGGAACTAGAGGGTATTATGATAAGTGAAATAAATCAGACAAAGATAAATAAATACTATTATATAACATATAATCTCACATATATGTGGAATCTACAGGACAAAATAAAACAGAAACAGACTCATAGATGCAGAGAACAAAGTAATGGTTGTCAGATAGGAGGGACATTGTTGGAGCTGGGTGAGAAAGGTGAAGGGATTAAGAAATACAAATTAGCAGTTACAAAATAGTCATGGGGATGTAAAATACAGCATAGGGAATATAGTCAATAATGTTACAACACCAATGTGTAGTACCAGGTGTGTACTAGACTAATCGGGGGATCACTTCATAAATTATATCATAAATGTCTGACCACTATGCTGTGCATGTGAAACTAATATAAAACAATATTGAATGTCAACTGTAACTGAAAAGTAACAAACAAAAAGTCATCAATCCCCAAGGTCTTCCTTGACTACCTAATTTAAAATATTTACTCTTCTACCTAATACTAGCACTCCCTCTTCCCCATTCCTGATTTATTTCCCCCATGGTTCTTATCCCATTTACATACTAAGTATTGTATTCATTTATATCTTTCTTTCTAGCACTAGTACAATATAAACTCCATGAAAACATAGATTTCTGTTTTATTCATTGTGGTATCCCTAGTGCCTAGAACACTATCTGACATGTAAGCATTCAAGAACTATTTGAGTACATATTTGCCTACTATGTACTGGTAACTGTTCTAGGTACTAGAAATATGGCAGTAAATAAAAGAGATAAAGCCTCCTCATGTGTATGTGTGTGAATATTTTCAAAACCTTAAATATTAGCTTCTAAAAAGCAAGATCTTTTTTAATATCTTCCAGCTTATTCTGTATTAACAAGTGAAGTTATGCTTAAGAGAACAAATAATGTATATTAGGTAATAAGGATTCCTCTACATACTTACCAATATTTGTGTATAAAGTATGTTTGATGCGTTGCTTGATTTTTTATTAGGTCAGTACAAACATAATTGTGGTTTTTGCATTGTTGAAATTTGCCATTTGATATTGGAATACATTCTTAAATAAATGTGGTTGTTATACATGGTTTTAATGCACATTTCTCACTTTATGTTTTTTTCTAATGGTTTATTACTTGCTGTTTATTTTGTATTTATTTTAGACTATGGAAATGATGTTAGACAAAGAGAAAATTGAAGGGATTTTCTTATTTGAGTTCAAAATAGGTCATAAAGCAGCAGAGACAACTCGCAACATCAACAACACATCTGGCCCAGGAACTGCTAACGAACATACAGTGCAGTGGTGGCTCAAGAAATTTTGCAAGGGAGACAAGAGCCTTGAAGATGAGGAGGATAGTGGCTGGCCTTTGGATGTTGTCAATGATGAGAGCAATCATCAAAGCTTATCCTCTCACAACTACATGAGAAGTTGCCAAAGAGCTCAAGGTTGACCACTATGGCAGTTTGACATTTGAAGCAAATTGGAAAGGTGAAAAACTCCATAAATGGGTGCCTCATGAGCTAACTGGAAATCAACAAAATCACCATTTTGAAGTGTCATCTCTTATTCTACACAACAACGAACTATTTCTCGATCAGATTGTGATGTGTGGTGAAAAGTGGACTTTATGTGATAACCAGCAAGGACCAGCTCAGTGGTTGGACCAACAGGAAGCTCCAAAGCACTTCCCAAAGTCAAACTTGCACCAAAAAAAAAAAAAAGGGTCATGGTCACTGTTTGGTGGTCTTCTGCCGGTCTGATCCACTATAGCTTTCTGAATCCTGGCAAAACTATTATATCTGAGAAGTATGCTCAGCAAACCCATGAGATGCACCTAAAACTTCAATGCCTGCAGCCCACATTGGTCAACAGAAAAGGCCCAATTCTTCTCCATGGCAATGTCCAACCACACGTCTCACAACCAACACTTCAAAAGTTGAACGAATGGGGCTATGAAGTTTTGCCTCATCCATCATATTCACCTGATCTCTTGCCAACTGCCTACTGCTTCTTCAAGCATCTCAACAACTTTTTGCAGGGAAAAGACTTCTACAACCAGCAGGATGCAGAAAATGGTTTCCAAGAGTTTTTTGATTCCCAAAGCATGGATTTTTTATGCTACAGGAATAAACAAACTTATTTCTCATTGGCAAAAAAAAAAAATGTGTGGATTGTAATGGTTCCTATTTTGATTAATAACAATGTGTTTGAGCTTAGTTATAATGATTTAAAATTCTGTCTGAAACTGCAGTTACTTTTGTACCAACCTAATAATCTGAAAAGCCCAAGTAATCATTTAGTTGGTTTCACTGAACCCTTTTTTTCACTGGTAGATAGTTCTATGACATCTTGACATTAAACTATCACAAACTGACTGTTAAATTGTAAATCTGTTTTTTTCATGGATATATTCCATTCTTATTTGTACCCAATGTAACAGAAAAGGTCTGAGAAGTAAAATTACAATAAAGCTTCATGGCATTGAAATAGCATGATCATAATTATGGAGTACCATGCCAGTGTCATGAGGCAGAACGTAATTAAATGGCAAATGAAATGGGTTAGAGGATGTGTTGTAAGCTCATAGGTGGAGCGATAACTGGTAGTTGGAGTGCCTAGGTCTAAAGCTTGGGCATTTTTGCATTTCCAGCTCACTATATGTAGCCCCCTTGTGGTTGGGATGTATCATATTATGATAACTGGTGGAATTTGCTCTTTGTATGCCTCCTTTTGTCTTGAGGATCATCTCTAGGACTTTGACCCACCAAACATGGCCAGGAGGCCAAGGACAGCTGGGTTGCTTAAGATGGTTCCAGATTCTCTCTCTAAGTATCAGGGAAACACTAGAGCAGAATCAATTGGGGAGGTAATGATTTTGGCCACTTGAGTTTCATTATTTCTCTTGAGGGTCATTAAGTCTGCCAGCTGCTCTCATCACCATTGTGGTCCACTGCTTCCTCATTAAAACTCTGGCATGAGGTAGAACAGTTGAGACAATGTGGAATTTTAAATCAGAACGCTATAATGTACCAAAGGAAAATAAGAAGTATTTTAGAGATAATGAATTGTCTTCAGTAATAAAGAAAAAGCATCCATCTATTATATATTTATAAAGATCTTTACATGTGTCTTTGATATTCCCGTTAGCAGCCTTAAACGATAAAGTAGGTATTATCATGCCAACTTTACTAATGAGAAAACGGAGGCTCAGAAAGTTTAAGTGCTTTGTCCCTGGGCACATAGCCTATCAGTGAAAGAGCCAGAATTCAAACTAAGGTCTATCTTATGTTTGATGATCATATCAATTAGCCATAGCCATAAAATGATGCCCCAAAATACAGTGGCTTAAAACCAGAATCATTTACTCTGATGTATCATCAGGTTAGCTGAGAGTCAACTGATTTAGGCTGAGATTGGTTGGAGGTGACTTTGCTCCATTGAGTCTGATAGCAACTTGGACTAGAAAGTTGGTTCAGGTATGCTCTTATAATTATAGAAGGGCAAAACCCAAAAGGAAACATGCAAAGCCTCTTGCTAGGCTCAAAACAGGCACGGCATCATTTCCACCTCATTCTATTGGCCAAATAAAGTCCTTTGGCCAAACTCAAAGTGAAGGGACAGGGAAATGCACTCCACTCATGGAAGGCAGTGCAAAATTACATGGAAAAGGGCATCTGTATAGGAAGAAATAAGAAAATGGAGTCATTGACATATTTTAGTCAATGTTCTTCCCCATCATACCAAGTAACTTCCCCATACAGGTTTCTCATTGTCATTTTAGTTCCATATGGCTAATACAATGGATGTCTATTCTGTCCTCAAACTAGAGCCTGTTGAAGAGAAAACCCACAGGCCCAAAATGGCATCACTCATACTAAAAGCCGATGATACTAAACCTAGATTTAATACCTTATCTAATTGCAGTTTCAACCTCTCCCAGAAATGTAATGTTAATAAACCTGTCTGACATTTTCTGGTCAAGCACCAAGAAGGAAGTCTGTCACATTGGACCTCTAAGTCCCCCATAGAAACAGGAAGCAAACTGCATGATAAAAACCATTCCATTTCTCTTCCCCCTAAAAAAGATGTCCTGACCAAAAAGTGATCCCTTGCTTTCTTATGTCAATATCTCCCTTTCTCCACCCTTCATCCTATACAGCCATTGGGAAAGCCATTCTAGTTGCTGGATAGGGATGCTGCCTGGTTCATAAATCACTTAATAAAGCCAATTAGATCTTAAAATTTTACTTGATTAAGTTTGTTTTTAACATATATGCTTACATTTGCATAACTTATTTGTATTTTAGAAAGAATTTTAACCCCAAAATGACCCATTTTGTCATGTCTGACCCTCACAGGATAAGGAACATTTTCTGAGCAGGAATGCTTTTCGGTAACCTGTATATCACACCACCTAAGTTGTCACTGATAGTAAGTGTTAAAAAAATCTTGACTTCCACAGCTGAAGATCTTTTTAAAAGAAGGGGTTTATTAAGCCACTGCTAGTCTGCTAGTAAAGAAAAAAAAATCAGTCTTAGAGTATGGAGTCTAAACCACCAATAGCATGAGTAGGTGGAAAAGACAACATGTACAGGTACTTCATCTAGGAGTTTTGCAAGTGTTCTTATATATCAAGGGGAGGGAGGGTTGAGCTGTAAGTCTTTCTCAAAGAATTTGCATTAGCTATAGACAAGGGATGGGAGACGATGAAGAGGAGCTACTCCTTGGAAAGGCAGCAGAGTCCATAAAGCTCATGTAAACAAGAAGCAGAGGCTCCTGGGGTTCAGTGGTGCCTGGCTATTCTGTTTGTTTGTTTTTTTTCTTGGACAATTGCAAAAATAGACATTAATCCAAAATTCCAACAGATATACAGGAATGTGAGCTGTCTTTTGTCAGAGGTGGTCCATAGCTGTTAATAGGCTAACTATTCTTTCTCTCACTCTCCAGCCTCTGTAATTTTAATTTAGAACATCTCAGAATTTTTTCTTCTCATTCGTTCCTACAATGAAACTTCTCTGGACAGTGAAGGGATGCTAAGGAAACTGTGCCTGGATGGTAAAGGTCAGTCGATCACCCCAGGAGGTAAATTTGTGGATACGCTTTACTCTTTAGTAAATCAAAACACAAGTAAAAATGTGCCAAAAATGTATACACATTTTATCTATTACTATTCAAAGTTGAATTGAATTTATAGTAGCACTGTGTAGTATGACATTACCTCAAGAGATGGCACTAATCAAGTGAATGGTAGCGTCACCATGCGACAGGCAGGACAGTCAAACAAAATGGCAGCAGCACAGTTGTCTTTTGAGGTGTGCAAGACCATTTTGAAGTGGTATTTGAAATTTGAAAACATTGTTTGAGTTTCCCCCACATTCTCCTGACTTAATACCCCTTGACTTCTATTTATGGAGAACCTTAAAGGATGTGGTACCATTGAGAACTGGCTACACTGGTGGTACTTCGGGAAGAAATTGAAACGCCATACATAGCGATACAAGTGGACACCCTGGTGAACATTGCTCAAGCAGTAGTTTGCTATAATCAGAAGTGTCTGGATGCTGATGGTGACAACTTTGAGTACCTCTTATAATTACAGAAGTCAAACATGACTTGTATTCATCTTTTGTGATGAGTAATATTGAGTATTACAATTTTAATGCAGTTATTTTCCTTTCTTAAAATGTGTATATGATTTTTTGGCATCCTCTTATATTTATCTGCTTAGTGCTGGGTCTTGAAAGAACATAGGCTCTGGGGTGAGATTGCACAGGTTTGAGTCCATACCCCACCATTTATAAGCCATGTCACCTCTCTAGCCTCTGGTTCATCATCTGTAAAAATGGATATAACCAAGAATAATTATTCATAGAGTCAATATGAATTTTAAATAAGATAATCTATGCGAGCACAGTACTTGAAACATTATAGATGCTGAATGAATGCTTAGCTGCTATGTTATACTATAAGCAAAGCTGGGTGCAAAAAGGATGCAAAATAAATTGAAGAAATTATTCCTGTTTCTAAGAAACTAACAATCCATTTCAGAAAAGAATGCATATACCTGTATTAAACAATAAGAAAGAAATCACAAGACAATAATTAATATATTAATGTTCTTTTATTTGTAAGCAACAGAAATTAACTCTGCCTTATTTAAGAATAAATATTGAGTGTTAGAGCAGATTTATAGTAATGATTCAGGGGTCTTCCACAGCCTTAAAAACAAGGCCTTGGCTCAAACAGAAGCAAGCCAGCTCCAAAAATTCAACAGTTACACCTGGGTGTGGATCCTGGGTCTCTTGAGTTCAGCCAGTAAGGTAATTCAGCACCAGCACCTCCTAATCTAGGTCTCTGTGTCCCAAGTTTCAAATTTTCAGGAAGAAGAACCTAATCGGCCTAGCTCATTTCAATTTTGTGCCGCTGAATTGATCCGTTAGCATGGGCTCATATCAGACATGTCAAGCCATAGGGTTGCCTCCCCCGATATATTGGAAGTCTCTTCTCCTGGAATATTTGGCTCTCTATTATCTCTCTGTCCTTACTCCTACAGTGCTCCAGACACTTTGACCTCCTTACTTTTCATCAATAAAGCCAGGCACACTACGCCTCAGGAACTTTCGACTTACTATTCCCTTTGCAAGGAATGTTTTCTTAAAGAACTGCATGAATCACTCATTTCCTTATCTTCTTCAAACATTTAGTCAAATGTTATCTACTCAAGAAAGCCTTTCCTGACAAAGTCACTTAAAATTGCAACTCACCTTCCCCACATACACATATGTACTTTTAGTTCTTCATACTCTCTTCTATTTCTATCTGAAATATGTGTAACCTTCAATACCAGTTAGCTACTTCTGCCTAACAAAACACCACAAATTTTGTGGCTTAATAGAACAATCATTTTATTTAGCTTATGATACTATGGATTGGCTAGGCAGTTCTTCTGGCCTGGACTGACTCAGCTGATCTCTACTAGGTTTACTCATTTATCTGTGGTCAGCTGGTAGGTCAGCTGATAGCTGAATGATCCAGAATGGCCTCATACATATTTCGAGTGGTTGGCAGGCTGAGGGGCCTCTGTTCTCTTCCATGTAGCTTTCTCATCTTCCAGCAATTGTCCGTGGATTTGTCCACATAGTGGTTTTAGTGTTACAAGAGCAGTAAAGGAGTAAGTCCCAGTGAACTTTAAAAACCTTGCTTGTGTTTGTGTCTTATTTGCTAATGTCTTATTGGCCAAAACAAATCACATGCCCAGCCTAGATTTCAGGGCTGAGAAACAGATTCCAATTCTTAGTAAGAAGTGCTACAAAGTCATACTGCAAAATAACATATTATAAGGTATACAAACAGGGATGGGAAGAATTTGTAGACATACTGGCAATCTACCACACCTTCTAATGAATCATGTAATTTATTTATTTAGCTTATTGTAAAAATGACTCTACATCCATTGTAAATCCCTGCTACAAAAATAACACTGGATGGAGGAGATTTATGTGGAGCAATTAGTTTCAGTTTCTTTGCTCACACTGAAGAAAGGATGTCTATTTATGTGAGACGTTTTCCTTCCAGTCACCCCATCAATTGCCACATTTATGTGTTACTGCTTCTGTGTAGTCTTAACTGTTTTAATAGTGCAATGTATTAAGTACTCTAGTAATTGCACAGGCAAAATCAATGTCCCACATGAACATTTGAATGAATGCAAATCAACCTAATGGCCTCTCCTAGAGAGACAATTATTATGCAATGAACATTTGCTCTAACTGATATTATATATGCAAATGAGATTTTAATATTGATATACTGTCGCTTGGACACATTTTCAGTTCAATACAAATCTACTCATATTCTATCATTAAGGCTGAATCAGTCTATTTTCTAGTGTGCGTATTTGTGTGCTTAATATTGACATAGGCAATGAGGTTTAATTTTCAGAATACCAAATGTTCTATTCTGCTCAACACTTCCCAACCTCAGATGCCAGCATTATTATAGAGAACTTTATTTTAGGGATAGGGACATGATGCCTTACCCTCCTACATTTTTTATTCTCTTCTCTTTTCCAACCATTCTCCACCCTCCCATTTTCCCCATTGTTGCCCTAGACTTTTTGTTTTGTTAAGATAATTATGAGGGCACAGTGCTGTCATTACTCCTTATCAACCCACTGGACCTCTTGAAGAAGAAAGAAAGAATGGAGCAAAAAAGGAAGGAAGGAAGGGAAAGGAGGAAAAGAAAGGAAAGGAACGGAAGCTAGACATAGTTGAACATTTGCTCTGTGCCAGGCATCAAAACTCTAAACTAGTCCTGTGCAGCAGATATTATTGTCTCCATCATACAACTAAGGAAGCAAAGGCACAAAGAGTTAAAGTATTGTACCAAAGACCATAAAATTACTCAATAGCATATCTGGCATTGAAGTAGATCTGTGGAAACAAAAAATTTTTCAAACCTTAGCAAAGGTGGACTGAAGCAGAACTTTTTGAGGATCCTATTAACAGCCTCTCCTAGAAAGTATTTACATTTCTCATATAAATGTTTCAGCAATTTTTTTGATAAATGTTGATGAGTGTTAGAGTCTTGTCTAGGAAATTAAATTTATATTCACAATGCATTAACCACACAGCCAACAATCTTTTCCGTCTGCTGCAAGCAGACCTTCTTTCTATTACCAAGCTTAACATCAATATCTAACCATACTCTCACCCTATTTAAAAATATCTTCCACTGGTACTCTATTACATTACTGGGAGAAGTAGAAATATATACAGCCACTTTGGAAAACTGTTTGGCAGTATATCTAAAAGCTATACTCATGCAAACCCTATGACATAGAAATTCCACTCCTGGGTATGTACTGAAGAGAAATTAGTGCATGTTCCACCAAAAGACTTGTGCAAGAAGGGTCATGACTACATTATGTTTAATAGCCAAGCAATGGAAATGAGTCTAATATTCAATGAAAGGTAAGTAGACAAATAAAGTGTGGTATATTCATACAGTGGAATACTACATAGCAGTAACAAGGAATGAACTACCACTATACACAAAAACATGGATGATGCTTACAGGCATTTTTTTGTAGAGCAAATGAAGGCTGGAACAAAAGTGGACATACAGTATAATTTCATTTATATGAAATTCCAGAATAGGTAAAACTAATCAATGGTTACCTGGATGAGATAAGGTAATATTGATTGGGAAGAGGCATGAAGGAGTTTTCTGGAGTGATGGGGATGTTCTGTACCATGATCTGGATTGTGGTTACACAAATGTAAAACTTCATCCAGCTTAAGATCGATGTATTTAACCATATGTGCGTTGTACTTCAAAAAAATTTTTTAAACAATCATATTCCACAACGATTCACCTTCACTTGCTACAAGTGTAAATAAAAGCTTTGACACATACTGGCAATGAATTTGTCTGAGAAATTGCTTTAACATGTGACTTGCTCAAATGTCATGTGCTTTATATTCAGTAGATAAAATTATGCCCTTTTACTATATTTATCTATTATAATTATTTATCTAACCAGAACACAAACTATTTTTTACTGTTCTACTTAAACTCTCCCTTCATCCCTGTTATGTCTGTGGCTTGTATTGCATTTAGCTCTCACATTAGTAGTTGACATTCATCCACTCACATACTGTTAACCAGTTAGTCAATAATTTCTCATCTCATGTCTTTCTTTTCCTATATTTCCTGTCTCAGTGCAATGCTAATTAAGGAGCTGAAGTATAGTTATTGGATTAAGCCACAGCATAAGTTTCCTTATATCTGAGGGCTGTCTGGAAAATATCCAGCCATGTAATATGAAAAATAGAGGCATTTATGGCTGGATTTTTCCCAACAACCCTCGTATTTACCCACATTTTATTTATCCAAAGAGATGAACAATTTGGGACAAGTTTATCATGCCTACTTTTCTCCCTAAGCATTCCTTGCTCCAATATTTTCTTTTCCCTACATCTATGCTAAAAGACAGTTGCAAAGCATTGCCAAGAGGCCCATGAAAGATAGAGAACCATGGTATTCTTTTTTATACGTTAATATGAGATATTTGTGTTAAAACATATAGAAAGTCTTTTGGATTATATATATTATACACACACACACACACATACACACACACACACACACATACATATACATATGCATGTATCAGATATAAAATGTATCTATTAATATCAGACATAATTTACATAGCATGAAATTTATTCATTTCCAGTGTAGAAGTCAGTGGTATTTAGTATATTTGCAGAGTTGAACAACTATTATCACAATCAATTTTAGAACATTTTCATCACTCCAAAAAGAAATCCCATAAATATTAGTAGGCATTTCCCATTTTAACCCAATCCTCCAGCCCTAGGCAAACAATAATCTACTTCTGTCTCTGTAGAATTGCTTATTTTGGATATTTCCTATGGAAGCGCACAATGTGTGGTCTTTTGTGACCAGCTCTTTTCACTTAGCATGTTTCCAAGGTTCATACACATTGTAGCATGTGTCAATACTTCACTCATTAATTTCTCTGAATAATATCCCATTGTATGGACATAGTATATTTTATTTATCCATTTATCAGTTGATAGACATTTTTGGTTGTTTCTACTTTTTGCCTTTTATGAATAATGTTCCTATGAACATTTATGTACAAGTTTTTGTGTGGACATATGTTTTCATTTTTCTTGAGTGTATGCCTACAAGTGGAATTGTTGGGTCATACATGTGGATGGAAAAGGAGCTACATACTAAACCTGACAAATTTATGGCAGGCCAGCATGGCAGGCCCTACAAACTCGGGAACATAGGAAGATCTGAACATAAAAATTTCCAACTAAAAGTGGGTCGTGGTGGGTAGTTATATCCTTGGCCTATAGCTTTCTGGACAAAGGTCAATGGTTACCTTCAGTGAGCCTGTTTGTTATCATTTTGCATCTAAGATAACATACCTGTGAAGTGTCAGAGTAATCTTCTTTTCCAGACCCCTCAGGCAACACCCAACCACACCAGAACACTAGACCACAGAATTCCTCATGGTTATTTTCCCCTCCCCCAAATACCATCTCTATGTGCTATAAATGTTAATTATTAATCATCCTGTGCCCACCAATGTAAAAGAAGTATGTGTCTCTCCATTTCACTTTTTATCCAATTCCAGAGATTCCCCTGCTTTGCTTTCTCTCTCCCCCCAAATCCACCACGAATGGATTTCATGTAACCCTCCTCGTGTTTCCTCCTTTGATTCTAATGTATCAAATAAGCTGCAAAACTGCCACTCTCCAGAGCATTTTCTTAATCCATTGAGATTTTGCTTCCTGGTAATTGTTGTCACTTTGACTCAATAAATTCATTAAACTTCTCTCCAGGGTTGGAAGTTTCTCACATCGACATATGTTTAATGCTATGTTTTACTTCATGTTAACCTATGAAGGCTCCAATTTCTCCACATCCTTATCAACATTTCTTATTATCTTTTTTTAATTATGAAATTATAGTGGTATGGAGTGTATCTCATTGTGGTTTTGATTTATATTTCCCTAATGATTAGTGATGTTGGGTATCTTTGCATGTGCTTATTGGTCATTTGCGTATCTTCTTAGGAGAAATGTTTATTTAGATCCTTTGACTATTTTTAATTGCAGCGTTTGGATAATTTTTACACAAACCAAAATAAAAATGCAAAACATAAGAGGACATGTGATTCCCGTTAAATTTTCTCTCACAGTGGCAAGGCCAATTTACAAATACATTTGGGGATATCAGGCATAATATAACATAATAAGATCAAATCATACAGAAAAAATCTAAATAAAATGTAATTATGATGTATTTTTATCTAGTTGGAAAACAAGTTAAATCTAGTCCTGCAAGACTGCACATTTACTTCAAGCATTAGCAGCACTCCATTTATTAGATTTTCTTTCAACTAAAAACCAAGGAAATGTTAAATTGCCAATAGGTGCTTGTTTTTTCAGAATCGAGATTAAAGCACCCAAGAGAGGTTAAAGAAATTGTTTTCCACTGTTTGGGCTATTACCAGGCAAATTCTACTTTGCTTTTCAACATTTTTAACATTATTTTATTTTGGAGGAGGGGGTTGGTTCTCTGACCAAGAAGTGAACCCAGGCCGTGGCAATGGTTTTCAACATTTTTAATAAAGACTTGTTGTATGATCATCCCCAAACACAACCCTATCCAAAATCCAGGAGTTATTTGGCTTTATCTAACCTTACTATGACAACATTAAAACCTATGTATCATCTAAAAAATTTCTAGGATTAATATATGAAGTAGAAGAATCAACTTAACTTCTTTTATTTTAGTATAAGAAAATTAGAGAATTTTCTCCACTGGATAGCTCAATAGACTGGCACCAATTCCCAAACCTGAAAGAACCTTGGCCATACCACAACACAAGGGATTTTTATGATAAGGAATTATAATTTGATTAAATAATCTGCGACAATCCAAATTCTACAACCTGAAGTCCCACAGAGCCTAATGGTTATCTCAACACTCCACAGTGAGTATTCTCCAGATCACTTACAGTTCCTATGACTAACTCTGTAGAAGCGGTCCCACTACTAGCAGTACTTAGCAAAGTTATGGTTAATTCAGTATCTTCTCCCAACCTCATGTCTTTCCTTTAGCATTTAAGCTACTGATGATTCCCTCTAATTAAGTCTTTATTTTGGTTATTATATTCTTCATCACTGACTGGTTCTTTTTTACATTTTCTATCTCCATTTTTATGTTTCCCATCTCTTTGTTAAAGTTCTCAATGAGTTCATCTACTCTTCCCCTAACTTCACTAAGCATCCTTATAACCATTGTTTTGAACACTGTGTCTCACAGATTGCTTGTCTCCATTTTGTTTAGGTTTTTAGTCTGCATGCTAGGAGGGTGGAGCACTAAACAAAGAAATAATGGATTCTACTAGCACATCTGTCTGGGAGCAAACTGCTTCTCCAGTCTTCACCCTGTAGCCAGACAATTCAGTCACTCCCCATACGTATCTGTTCCCTTTTGAGTTGCTGCCCCAGTGCTAGAGCTCACAGCAAGTCTGTCAGCTGGTAAGTCCATGTACGGGCCCTTTAAGAGCAATGCCTGGGACTCCAGCCGCCCTCTGTCTAACTCAGCCACACTTTCCGCTGATTTTCACAGCCAGACCCTTCTCTTCCCAGCACTGGCACCTTGGGCTGACGAAGCTCATGTGGGTCTGGGACCCCCTGCCCCTCCTGGGGTACCTCCACAGCTGAGATAATCCTCCCACTTTTTAAATTAAGCTCTACAAATGAGTGGAAAAACAGCCTGTTCAGCATCTCTACCCCTTCTACCAGTCTCAAAGTGGCTTTTTCTATATGTGCTTAGTTATAAGACTTCTGTTCAACTAGACTTCCAGCAATTCTCAGTGATGGTTGTTCTGTAGTTTAGTTGTAATTGTGATGTGGTTGTGAGAGGAAGCAAGTACAGTGTTTACCCACTGAGAGTTGTTTTTATTAAAAT
>PVJL010013926.1:0-30109 GCA_004026885.1 Lyroderma lyra | reverse complement strand
CACACACACACACGTGTTTCTTTCATATAAAAACCATTGCCACATGGCACCCATATATTTATGTATCTGTGTATTTCCCCTTATGTAACCAGTAACTTAAGGTGGCTGAACCTTGCTTGGTAATGACTCATTCTTTTATGAGTATTTAACCATTTCCATGTTGTTTGGCTTTTTTATTATTGGGCTATTATAAGTAATATGACAAAAATCTTTTCATTTACGATAGAGGGTCAGAAGTGAGACTACAACATCAAAATTTGTATAAAAACTCTTTATACTCAGAGAGATTCATCGTGGTTACTTTTTAATTGTCAATTGTGTTCCTCTTCAGGATAAAATAACCATCTTTGTACGCTTCAATGCTCTTTTATTTTCTTGAACTTTATTTTTGTAAACTGATATCTTGGCTTCATTTGTCTGTGCTTATACTTTTGCCTGCCTTCTTCACTTTTAATCTTTTCCACTGTATTCTAGGCATGCTTTTTGTAAAAAGCACATTTAAATCTCCAGCCGAGGGTCTATCCCATTTAAAAAATGCGTTTGGCCCAATTTCAGCTATCATCATCATAACTGGCCTTACTTTTTATATTGTTTTTAAGCTTTCTTTTTTTCCATATTAAATGGCTTCATCTTTCTTTATCTTTTATATCATTTGAAAAAAGTATGTATATCTATAGAGCTATCATTTTTATTTCTATAATTAGGTTTCATTTTTTAGAAATCTTTAAACTTATATTTCAACAGTCATCATACCCAAGAAGGAACTAATGTTAATTGATTTCAGAAACAGAAATTTTAAAACTTTATTCTATTCCCAGTTTTTAATCTTTGTACCTGTCACCTGAAATTTTAGATCTTGATTTCTATTATTACTTTTCATATACTGTTTTTCTCTGCAAGGGTGATTTTTTTTATTTGCCTTTCTTTTTGTAATCAGATGAATGATAGTTAGTCTTGTCTTTCAGGGTTCACTGGCTTTTATTTATAACATGGCTGTGCCATTTCTTGGCTTTGAATATCGCATTTCTTAGTCAGTTGGAAAATATCTTTGAGGTTGTATTCGTGGTGGTATCTTTCTGAGACTTTCAACATCTCAGATGGTTTTCTGTTGCCTTGAAATCTGACTAATACAATTCTTGGGTCACCTCATTTACCTTTGAACTCTGTAGCTATTAATAGGTCATCTGTTGGCATTTAAGGTGGCGAAGGAGACTGACGCCAGTTTGACTTAGTTTCTTTTTTTAGGGCAAACTTCTCTCTCTCTCTCTCTCTCTCTGCAGGTGTAGTTTATCCTTTTCTTTATTTCTGTTGTTAAAAAACCTTTTTTTTTTTTTTTGAGATATAATCATGTGCTACTTAATGACAGGGGACCCATCCCCAGAGGTGCATCGTTAGGCGATTTTGTGGTTGTGGGAACATTCTAGTGTGAACTCACTCAAACCTAGACGGTATACATAGCCTGCTCCTGTAACTGTACGCGATACTTTATGACTGACAGCGCAGTAGGTTTGCGTGCACCAGCGTCACCACAGACACCTGGGTAGCTGCCCTGCGAGCCCTGACAGTGGCTTTTCTTGTCGAAACGCAAGGGCCTGGCTTAAGCTTTGATTGGGCTTCTCTGCTGCAAAAGTTATTTCTGTCTCACAGAAACACCTTTCCCGAAGCAGGACCCCCCTCCCTTGTTTAGATCTTGGTTAATTTGACAGCTGACCCTTTGGGCTACTTGGTTTTTCTGTTCCTCTGCTTTAAATGCCACTCCTACGTTTTAAATCAGGTCCGGGCAGACTTGTTCTGGGCAAGGGCTACTTCCAGTTTTCTGCAAGTGTGTCTGTCTACTCGCTATTAATTTTCACGTGCTCACGTGCATGTAGCCGCCTCCATTGTGAAGAGCGGATTCTCGCTTGTTGCAGCTGTAGCGTGCGTGCGAAAAACGTGTTTCTTTAACATTTAGCTGCCTGGCCACTAGGCCCTGGTGTAATGTGCCATCCGCTAGGACACGCTTTTCTTAATTCAGGCGGTCACCCCCAAATTGCCTGGAGGGCCACCTGTGGACCAGGATCCAAGTCTTGCCCTGCCCTGTTTTACATACACAAATTAAGAGGGAGCAGTGCAACCAAGGCTCTGCCCTCATGCCCCAAAAAGGCAGGACCCTGGCGTGCGTGGTAGGCACGTGCAATGGGCGTGTGCATGCAGCGTGCTTGTGGTGGGTGCGTGCGTGCAGTGGGCGCCTGCAGTGGGCGTGGGCGTGCAGTGGGCGCGTGCGTGCAGTGGGTGCGTCCAGTGGGTGTGTGCGTGTAGTGGGCGCGTGCAATGGGCGCGTGCGTGCAGTGGGCGTGTGCGTGCAGTGGGCGCGTGCGCAGCAGGTGTGTGCCGCGGGCGGGCGTGTCCTCCGTTCTCTCGCCCTGTGCCGCCAGGCCTGCCTTGCACCGGTCCTGTGAGGTAAGAAATTCTTTCTTTCTTAGAAGTGTCTTAACGGTTGTACTGCTGAAGGGCATCTTGCCGTCGAAATCACCACCACAGTCGGTTCAGCTGTCAAGGTTGGCTTGGAAATGGGAGGTGTGTGGAAGCGCACGTGCCCACCCCTGGGGGTGTCTGTGGGTGGACTGAGGTGGCACGAAGTGGCGCCGCATTGCTTAGACCTGACGAACATGGCTGTGATGTCACTAGGCCTCAGGACATCCTCAGTGCCACCCCGGTCTTGTGGGACCATAGTTGTATGCATGTGTGCAGCCCCTAGGTGACCAGAATGTCGTCACATGGTTCATTCTTTCTAAATGTGTTGACAGCTGGCCAGTCTAGTGTCATAAAAGGCACTGGCAGGTGTAAAATTTATTTTAGTTACATAGGTGAATGCTGAAAACATCAGTACAGTGAGAAAACAAGGAAATAGAGGCCGTTGTAGGGGGCACCTCCTGAATGCAGGGCGCCTCCTCAGGGACCAAGTTCAAGGGAAAGCATTCGTTCATTGCAGGACCTGGTGTCCAGCTGGTCACTCCTGACCCCCGTCTGTGACGCGAGCTTCATGTCGCCTGTGGAATTAATTACCGAATGCCTTAAAGGGAATGACTTTGTACAACCACTTTTCTTTTATGAAAATGCAGAGGCAAAAAGGAAAAAGTTCAGTCCGTGCTTCCGTGAAATTAAGGAAATAATCTCACAGCATCCTGGTATATTCTAGCTAAAGAGAATTCGGAGGATTTTCACCTTGAAACACAGTGAACAGCCAGGAGGACCGAGTCTAGATTTGCAGAAGGGGCTTTGCCCGAGGTCTCCCGTTGAAGCGTGTGAACCTCTTGCTCAGTCTGCAAGCTTTTGCCTGTGAGCCCTAAAGAAAATGTGGTTACCACCCACTGTCTCCTCTCCTCTCCTCTGCCGGGATACAATTCCTTGTTTATTTCCCGGATACACACCCTTTTGAAACAGGTTTTTAAAATTGTGCTTTTGGAGTGCATCCCAATATAAAAGAGGCCTGTATTTCCTTATATCTGTAACTTGGCTCCTCTTCAACTCATGGTCCCCCCACTCCCTGACAAAGGGACACTGAATCCACCATTCAGGAGCATGGCGTCCCTCTTGCACTGAAAATCCCAGATCGGAAATACAGCCAGACGTCTCCGTTGAGAATGAGTCTATTGGTCTACCGCGCTGGAAGCTCAGCCTTCCTGTGACATGCACAGGCCCCGCCCCTGCGGGTGGAAATTCGCATGCACTTGGACGTACGTAGTGCGGGTCTGTGTCTCCTAACGGCGGCATTTTGGCATTGAGTATTCCTAACTTCATCTTTTTATTGCCCTGCCCCTGCCATTATTATCAGCAAAGTGGATGTGTTTGTTTACACTCAGAGCAGAAATGAACCCAAGTTTCCTGGTGGTGCGGGTCTCCAAGTGATCCCTTGTACTTACCTTAATTAGACTGAGCACAGATGGCAGGCTCGCTTCTCTTCCCTTTCAGAAGTCATCTCTGGGATGTGCACAAATAGAATTCAGTGATTATAAAATGAAGATGAAGCTCAATTTGTGGTGCTTAAAAAAAAAGAAAAAGAAAATGTGTTTGGATGGACACATAAATGACTCGGTGTAGCCATAAACTCCAATGCACAAAATGACTTCACTCAGAAGCATTTATGATAAAAAGAAATGAATAATTCTAATAATGAAATAACCCTGGCTTCTTTTATGTTCATGGAATGTCTAGAGAGCAGCAAACAAATGACCACTGTAAATAAAAGGAACAAAACAGTTAAATTGCTATTTTTTTAAATGCAGCAAAACACTAATTTCTGGTCTAAAAAACAAATGAGATTTAAAAGCCAGACTTACTTCTTATATGAATTTTCTAATTTTAAACCTCCCTTTTGTTTCCTTTGTAGAAATCCTCTGTGTGAAGAATTCCAATACTGTAATTGAAATAAACGGAAACTCATTAATAAGCAAGCAAGGATTCTTAGAGGTGAAAACAGTATTGCACCTTTGATTTTTTTATTTTTATTTTGTTTTAATTTCAGCATTTGAAGAATCTAAGAAAGCAGGGAGCATTTTTGGAGTCACATGGCTGAGGTGCGACAGCGCTGTGGCTGGAGGCACATTTCCAGGCGTCAGGTGATGCTTTCTCTGCTGTCGCCGTTTGCAGTGAGAACCCTGTTTTCTGCAGCTTTGCTCATTGACATCGTGAGTCTAGCAGCCGACCTCTTGTTAGCTTTATAGGAATCACTATAAAGTGATTAGCACCCACACAGCATACTGAAGGCAGGGCTAAGTGCACAAAAGAAAAAAACAAAACAAAAAACCTTTTAGATAAATGTGCAGAACAAAAATGGGGACAAGTAGGTTGGGCTTCCTCTGGTTGTCCTTCATCATTCATCCACCCATGCATCCATTATCCATCATCCATCCGTCTATCCATCCATCCGTCTGTCCATTCGTCCATCTATCCATCCTTCCGTTTGTCTGTCTGTCTGTTCATCCACCCACCTATCGATCATCCATCGATCATCCATCGATCATCCATCGATCATCCATCCATCATCCATCCATCATCCATCCATCATCCATCCATCATCCACCTATCATCCACCTATCCATCCACCCACCCATCTACCCATTGAATAGACATCAGTGAATGCTAGTTATGAGCCAGGCTTTGTGCTGGTTAAAGGAGCATGCAAATGGTGAACAAAAGAGACATGGTTGTTCCCTTCAAGGAACTTATCAACCAGCAAGGGATACAAACATCAAACAAATAATGAAACAAATGCCTGAGTGAGATGAGTGCCCTGAGGAAGAAAGAACACAGTTTTGGAAGGCAGGGGACGGGGGGCCTGACCCTGAGAAGTGTTGTACACGATCAGTAAGAATTTGGTCCTTATTCTAAAAGCAGCAAGAAGATACTAAAAGGCTAAAGTGATCAGGCTCACATTTCAAAAGTGTCCTTTTTGACCACAGTTTGGGGAATGTGTTAGAAATGAACAAGAGGGGATTAAGGAAAATGGATAGGACATTGCAGCCATGTCAAAAAGAAAGGCTGGGCGGTGGAAGCGGGGGTAGTGTTAGAGGTAGAGAGCAGAGCGAATAAACATCTATTTAGAAGCAAAAATGGAACAAAAGTTGGTGATGAGTTGTTGGGAGGCTACCTAGTAAGGGATGTTGGTCTCTGGCTTGGTACCCACATGGACAGTGGATCCACCCCTACTAACAGAGGGAGATAATGTCACTTCTTGGTCCCTTAGTTTGTTTATATGTGAAATAGTGCCACTAAAGGACCGACCCTTAGAATTCCTGTGCAAAGGAAGACATTCACAGTCATCACTTGTAATGTGTGGAGGCAGTGCTGGGGTGCAGTACGTATGGAGGGTACGCTTGCTCACACTCTTACTGCTTGGACTTGGGATTTACGGAGAGGAAGGGTACTGGAAGAGAACCACGTTCGAAGGGTAGATGACATGTTCAGTGTGGGCCACACTGAGTCTGAATTTCCTTCGAGCTAGCCAAGTGGAGATTAGGGAGGGCTTTGTTGGGCTCTGAGAGTGGCTCCGACGTCTTGGAGGGTAATGAAGGGGCGTGAGCCTAGAATTGAGTCCTTAAGGGAAAATAGAGTGGGTATCCCAAGGGACGGAAGCCTGCAGAGAGGCGCAGGAGGCACAGCCAGGGGACTAGGCCAACTGTGGAAGGCAGTGTGACATCGCCGCAGCAGTCGAGGCAGAGGGTGACTGTCTCGATGGGGGACTGTCACCAGTACTCGGGCTGCTGCAGAGCCTCGTTAGGTGAGGGCTCCGTCGTACCCGTAGCGTCTGTTGGCGTCGGTTTTGGCACGATGATCTCCTAATGCTACTGGAGGTTTGAGAGTGAAAGGAAGGTGAAATGCCCCCTCACTCAGGTCACTTCCTGAGTGACAGGAGAATGCAGGGTCCCTGGGTGCGTTCCTCCCAGCTACTTTTCCGTGAGTGGTGTGGGTGTGCTCTTGGGCATTACGGGTGACCTCATCTTCCAGCAGGAGAGTTCTGATGAGTGTCTCTTCCTGGCCTAGGAGCCTAGGAGACTGTTAGTAACTGTAACAAAGAGAGGGAACTGGTTCTGGACTTGCACATCTTGTTCTCCTACCTGTGCATCTGCCTTCCACGCCATTCCTAATGTTGGTTGTGAGGGGCCCCGGAGAGGAAAAGGCACGTTTTTCTTCTTGGGGCAGGTGGGGAGGGGTGCATGGCACAAACGCGTTCGCTTCAGGAATAGCTGCCTGGACACGGTGTTCTTAGAACTGCAGAGCGCCCGGGTGGGGGTGCTATTGAAGCCAGTGTGTTGTGTATGCATAACCTGACTGTAACCGGGGCCCCATGTGGCCCCATCCCTATAGGCAGTTAAAAATTAAAGGCCCCTCGGAATAATAGAATTGAAAACACTGCCAGAGTTCACTGAAGTCTCTCGAGAAATCTCCCAGGGGGAGACAGGAGGCGGGGGCGGGGGGCATTCTTAATGCATAGCAACACTGCTTCAAAGTCTCCTCTTTCCACGTTCCCTCCTGAGTATCCCCCACATGGACTGCAGCTACTCCCAGAAAACGGTGCCCAGCCCCGAATTCTCCTGGAAATCCCGTCCCTTCCCTTGTGCTCTCCGCCTTTGTATCCCCCCCACCTTCCCCCACAGAACAGCTAGTTCAGTGCATGGATACTTTGTTCTCAGGGCCCTCCAGCTGCCACAGCCCCTCCCCTGACCTTGCCCTTGAACGACCTTTTTCTCTGTGATCAGTCACACCCTAAGTTCTAAGGATCTGCAGATGTATCTTGTCTGCACAAGGGTATGTCGAGTGAGCTCCTGTGAACAGGGGACCTTCGCCCTAGGATTGCAAAGACCAGAGCTGCTGTGCTCCCCACAGCAGCCCTGGGAATTGGTGTGGCCCTTGGGAGGGATCTTTGGGGTGAAGGAGTCACGAAGGAAGAGAGGTTCGGTTTGCACCCTGCTGCCGTCCACCATGGGCCAGGAGCACGTGTTGGCTCAAGGCCCGTGAGTCTGGATGGATTGGGCACCAGAGTGCTGTAGGGATTGCAGAGGAAGAGGAAGGGAGTCTGGTGACCAGGCCTCGCTGGTCCCAGCCCCTGGGAATTCTGTACCAAATGCTGTGACGTCTGCCTGCCAGTCAGCATAGGGCATTTGACAGACGCGCCGTTCACAGAGGTGTGTCCGAATGCACACGGCCTGGCCCCTCTGTGGGACCGCCTGAAGGCTCCTGGCCCTTTCCGCCTGCGGTGGGGGGCTCCAGAAGCCCATCTGGGCAAAGGCCATTCATAAAAGCACATTTTCTTCTCCCCCACTGTCTAATCGGGGACCTAATAATTCCCAGCCTACCTCTTCTGTTCAGGAAAGCCCTGGTCCAGGGTCATACCAGACTTATTATTATTTGACCGTACTGACTTTATACCAATCACTGTTCTAAGTACTTTACAAATATTAACTTCATTCCTGTGAATAAGACTGTAAGGTAGACACTATCACCCACATTTTACTGTTGGGCAAACAGACACAGAGAGGTTAAGGAGTTGGCTGGAGGTCACTCAGCTGCTAAATGACAGAGTCACCATTTGAACCGGGGGGCTCTCTCTCCAATGTGCACTGTTTACACCCCTACTTCTCAGAGGCAAGCTTCCTTTACCGTCACAGGAGGCAGAAGCAAGTGAGAAGAAGGACCCTTAGGACACGGGCGTGATGGTGGCACCTGTCTCGTTGGGATGAAGGAAGGATCGGGGTTGTCATCAGGGGAGAGTATTTTGCACACTCGCTGGGCACAGTGCCACTGCTTGGCTGCAGCTGTTGTTTAGGCTTTAAAAACTGAAGTACCTAGGGGTTAATTGGCTTGCTCAAGGTCACGGGAGTAGTGGTTGATTAGCTGGGATAGAAAGCCTGTTCTTTGGATTGGTTTAGTGGGCACTTACACCATTACTTCTCACAGAATATGGAAATAAAATCATTCAGCCAAACGCCACCAAGTCTCTAAGCTTGTTCCTAAATTGTAAGAACGAATTGCAGCAGCTCACACCCTCTCCCCACCCCGGGGGCCTGTAATTATGGTGGTGACCACCTGTAAACATGCGGTTGGTTTTGTCTGTGCAAAAACCAACCTGCACTCTTTTTAAGGTGTAAAGAATTTTCTGGGACCTCACACCACTGCTGGAATGTCAGAAGAGTTAATGGCAGATGTGGTCGTGGAGATGTTCTGTATTTTTAGACAACCTTTAATTAAAACACTTTGTATGTCTCCGAGACCAAATCATATGTTGCCACTTGAAGGCTGTCAGAAGGGGGGAAAGTGTACAAAGCTCTAAAAGCAGCTTTGCTTATTTTTATCTGAGATGGAGTTAAGAGAGCCTTTGCCAGGACAGAGCTCTCTCTTGCTACAAAATGACAATGACTTCAATGCACAGTAGGGTTCAACACATTCTGTTTAATCTGCTGCAGCCAATGTGGCCTGGGGGCAGCCCAAGGGCAGGGAGCTTGCCTGGGCCCCCAGACGGCTCCGGACCTGGGAGACCTCCCTGACAAACTGATACAATTGCCTAGTGGCTCCAGCACACAAAGCACACAAATATTCGGTGATTTGCAGGAGCTCACAAACACCAGGTGATTTGCAGGAGCTCACAAGTATCAGGTGATTTGCAAGAGGGTGCTAACGCCAAATCATGAGTTGCAGGTGCTTGTGAGTAGTCTGAAGGAGTGGGCCTTTGGGCAGGAGTGTCGGGAGGCAACTGTGTTACAATGTAAAACTCTGTCATTGACGTGCACAACAACATTCTTTGCCCTCAAGCCATTCCTGAGCCCCTCACCCCTTCCCTGGTGGTTCGAAAATAAACAAATTGATTGATATGCCTCCCTTCAGGAGGTGGAGTCGAAGTCCCCCTCCTGCTGAGGGTCCCCTGGACTCAGTGATCACCTCTCTAGAGGAGAATAAAGTGGAAATGATGGTATTGATTTCCAAGATCAGGTCCTTATTGGCGTTTGGGCTTCCTTCTTGCTTTCTCTTCTAGATCATTCGTTCTGGGAGAGGTCAGCTACCTACCATGTCCTGGGGGACACTCACAGAGCCCTGTGGGGGAGGCTTCCTGCTGATAGCACTTTAGTGAACCTGGCTTTGCAAGTCATTGTTAGGGATTTTCACAGTGTACCCGTGGCAGCATCCAGCCACCCCTGTGTCCCTCTTGGTGTCGGTAGGTTAAAGATGTGCACATCTTAAGAGCTCAAGGAATGTGAGACCTTCCCTTTGGGCCACGTTTTTCTGGTGCCCTGCTTTTGTGCACAGGATACCAAGTGACCGTTCTCCACCTGGATCTACAAACTGAGCAGGCTTCCCCAGGGTCCCCAGGAATGTCCTGCTGATGCGTAACCACAGTCCTAAAATATTTGGTCTGCTCTCCCCCAGTGTTCAAGAAGCAACAAGGTGAAAGGGAAGTGAGGGGACCACTGCTAGGACTGTTTCTCATCGTTGCATCCCCACTCCCTGAAGGTGACGTGTGCCCTGTAAATGAGGCCCGCGTGTGACCTTGTAGCAGGCAGCTGGGCGTGTATTCCTCGGGCAGTGTTTTTGGTCCCAAAACAAAACATAGTCACACTTGAGAATGAAGAGTAACTTTGAAAAGAGCACAGCTAGAAACTTGGGAATTCTTTGACTAAAACCAGGTAGCAAAGGATCTCTAACTGTTTTGATTTTTTTTGGGAAAATATTTATGTCGGGGAAATCAGTGGTAGCTGACCTGAAGCAGGCAGGGAGGGGTTTGGAGCAAAGGAAATGCACAGCTGATTTCCTCCTGCAAATGGGTGAGAGGGAAACATGCGTAGATCTTTGGGGTTGCTTTGGCTCCATCACTCCTGGCATTTAATACAAGCAGGTAAACTTAAAAAAAAAAATGAACACACTAATCTGCATTGAAGAAGGGACAGCCAAAGTGTCCTCTGATAGACGACTGGCTAAAGAAGCTGTGGTGCGTGTACACAATGGAGTACTACTCAGCCCTAAGAGGAGACATCACAGGGCCATTTATGATGACACAGATGGACCTTGAGACCATCATGCAAAGTGAAATAAGCCAGACAGGAAAAACTAAAAACCATATGATTTCACTCACTTGTGGGATATAAAACTGAAAGCAACAAAGCAACAAAAACCCATGGACACAGTCAGTAGTGTAGTGGTCACCTGCGGGTAAGAGGGGAGGGGGCAGGAGAGGGGAGGGGAGTCAAGTATATGGTGACGGAAGGAGAACTGACTGTGGGTGGTGAGCACATAACAACACAGAGAAGATGCGCTGTAGAATTGTACACCTGGGACTTTCGTAATTTTTACTTATCAATGTCATCCCAATAAACCTAACATAAATGGGGGGGGGGGCGCATCAGAAGTAGGAATGTGAAATGCAGGAGTAAAGAAATAACTTGAGAAAAAATATAATAAAAGGATCTGAAAGGATTTTCTTTTAATGCACGCATTTAGTTCATTGAATTTGGCCTCAGAAATTAATTTCTCACTTTCAACTTCGTTCTGAAGGTAGAGCAGAGTTCATTTCATTTGCGAATTCAGAGAGGGCTACCGGGCACAGGGGTGTTGCCCAGCTCCCACCAGATTCTCTCCAACTGGAAGGGAACCCAGCTGGCATGAGTGTAATCACCAGTGGAGCCTTCAGATGCCTGGTGGGGCAGCTCGGGGGAAGGGATGGACCTATGGAAACTGTGGTGCGGGAGGGCATGGGGGGGCCCTTCTCCTCATGCCGGACTGTAAATCAGGAAGCCCCAATCTCATAAAAAATGCGGATACCTGGTCCTGCCCCCTGGAGGTCATGGTTAGGTATGTCAGGAGCGGGACCCAGAATTCCAGTGCTTGCAAAGCTCAATAATCCTGATGCGAAATTGGGACTAGACACGTGCTATAGGTCTGTGGAGATTGACAATAGGGGAGCAGCTGAGAGGTGGTACCTTGGACTGGTTTCCAAAGCCAGGTGGCCCTGGAGCTGGAGCCGGACGGATGTGGGGCATGTGAGCACGTGGGGTGGGGGCATGGCCGGGATTAGCCACCTCACGAGGGACGCGATTTCTAGGTGCAGGGGTAGTGTTAGAAGGTGCTTCTTTTCCCTCTAAATCGGGGGGTTCCTGGAGACAACAGGGACTCACAAGGTGCGGAGGTAAATTTGGGACCAGTTGAATGTGACTTCCGTCTTCTCTGACCCTGGTGGGGAGGACAGGTGAGGACCCAGTGTGGTTCCCATAGCCCATGGGACCCTACGAGACTGGCCTTGGCATCGAGTCAGGAAGACGTGACACTTTTGTCACTGGATCTTGGGGTGCACCAGAGAAGTAGCATCACCGAGAGGGCCATGGGGCCCCCTGTTTTATGGAGAAGGTGGGTGTAGCCCTAACTCTTGTCCAGAAGGACCAGGTATCGAATGGCTCATACGAGCACCTGTCCTTTATGAATACATAACTAGATGCCGACTTCCATGCTTAGATCTCAAATCAAGTGGTGAAGACTCTCAGGTTCTGCAGTGCCTCACAGTTATGTCACTTACCACCTGCCTTATAAAGAAGGTGACATTGTCCTGGGGTGTTGAGGTGAGTGAGGAAGGGGTTTCAGACTCTCCGGGGTCGTGGATAGGACCCCAGGCTCCTTGGCTGAGCATTGTTTGTGCTGTGACATTATGAAAACACCAGTGCTTCTTGCTGTCTTCACCATCAACATTTTCTCTAACAATATCAGGACCTCCTGCCAAAAAACAAAATGAAACAAAAACCAACCCAAATATTTAGTTACAAAAAAAAAAAAAAAAAAAGACATAAAGAGCCAAGGAAGTGAAGAAATTTAATCAGATGTCAGAGAACTGAAGAATTCTCATTATATGTAGTTTAATAACAAAAACGATAGACTTAGGATAGCAATTTAAACAGCGTCAAGCCAAAAAAACCCAAAAATCACCTAAAGTGTTTTCCATTCATCCATCTTCCTTAAAGCAGGAAAAAAAACAAAAGCCAGCGTGCTTGTATCAGTATTACATAGTTTGGGTTTAAATTGCTTTTTGTCCTAACGATGCTATGCAGTTTTTTCACCAGTTATTTCATTTTTATTCCTACATACATTGCCTTCGTTGCAATGGAAACGCGGCAGCTGGGACACGTAGCCTCTCGGCGCGGCCCCTGGTTGTGGCACCTGTCACCGAGCGCCCGGGTCCCCTTCAGAAGGCTCATTCCACGTGCGGTTGTAGGTGAAGCGAGTTGGGGTGTCTGAATCCCAGGAAGCTTGTGCCGAGGGCTGGTGGAAGGCGGCGTGATGAGTGGGAAATCCGATTGAGGACCTGGCATCTGAGCACAGGAGAGGCCCCCACAGGGCAGGGAGAGGCTGCCGGTGACACAGGAGGAAGGGCGCACGCACCCTTGGGGTCCGCGGGCGTTTTGGAGGTAATTACGGAGGCACAAGCTGTTGGGGACTTGGCGCGGGAGGGGGCAGCGCCGCTCGGATACACCCTGGGTCTGCGGAATGGTGGCCCCTTTACAGGGCCTGCACAGGGCCATCTCACGCTCCCCCGGAGGACATTGCATTATGAGGACAGGCACGGCCACGTTTCCTTTTGAACCATAACTGTTTCAAAGTCATCTTCCAACGAATGTCTGAAACCCCAGACCACCCATTTCAGAATGACAAGCCATGGACCCTTGGAGGCAGGGGGCCGTGTTGCCGTAACGCCCCCCTCTCTTTCTGCGTTGTGGAGTTTCCGATACAAGAGAGAATCGGGCCTTGGTTGAAGATTCTGGAGGTCCCCAGTTACGTCCTGAGAGCATTCGCATGACTTGTTTCGTTGTCACACTGTGTTTGTGATTGAGGTATCTCGTTCTCGTTTTCTCCTTAGCGACGACGTGGTGTCTCCGGGAAAGTAGACGCCTGCAAGTGAGGGAGCTGGGGTTCAAACGCAGTTCAGCTTCTGTCTGTTCACCCCGACGCCTACCCCCACCCCCGGTGCTTTGCTCAGCAGCTTCTAAGTCCAGATCTCTGCAAGGTGTCTGGGAAAGGACACCTCATGTAGGCAGCCTGTCGTCTTGTGCCTGAAGATCGTCTCTTGTAGGACAATCTGGTTGCACTTTACAGAGTCAGGGAAGATTCCAGCCAGGACATGTTTGGGAAACAGTGTTGTTTCCATGGCCAATCCTACAGAAATTCAGAGAAAGGAGAGAGAGGTCCCTGTGGGCTCTGACTGCCAGAATGACTTCCTGAGAAAAGTGAAATCACAAGGGGGTGCACAGTCTGAGGTCAGTAGCCCATTTTGCAGCTGAAGAACCCACCCTACAGGCACATTCAAGGATGGGTGTCGTACAAAGTTTGTGCCAGGTGTTCTGGACACAGACTGGACCACAGTGAAGGTTAAACTGGGACACAGATTTGGTCAGTTGAGTCAAGATTAGCTAAAACCCAGTATGGTAGAGAGCAATTCACCCATCCACCTATTCCCCCTGCCCCCACTCAATGGGGATTGTTAGGAGCCTGTCTCTTTGGAGAGTAGAAGTAAGAAAGCACTTCTGGTTCAAGTTCACAGAAGGACATGAGCAAGGAAACAAGAGGGGACAGATTGTAAAGGAAAGAGGAAGCATTTTCTTACCTGTCAGTTGAACATCACCATCTGTCCCTTAGGGGCTATCTCAGATGCCACCTGCCCACACGGGCCTCCCTGAATGGCTGTGGCATCTGTCTTTAATTAGAGTTACGTTTGAACGTGTCCCAGCTCCTCAGCTGGACTGTGAACTCAGAGAAAGCAGAGGAGATCTTGTTCATTGTGTAAGTGTGAACGGTTTGCAATTCTCATTATCTAATAAAGAAAACCTGAGTGTCTGTGATGTGTCAGGCAGAGCATGCCTTTGGGGTTGGATCAAATCGACATGAAGACAGAGGGCAAGACATCTGCACGGTCCGTCCTTACTGCAGCAGCCGTGAGTCACACTTGGGCAAGGGGGAGAGATAAGCCTTCTTGGGTTAGAGCAAGGGCTGAGAGGCATGATGACACTGGAGGGGGAGTATTGACTGTTGGGGTGGGTGTGAATAGCAGCTACAAGACCCAAAGGGGCACAGCAGCATTTTATAGAGGAACCTCAGGCCACTCTTGGAGGCACCAAGCCTTGGGTCTGTTGGATGCAGGCTCACTTCTGGTGTCTTTCTGTGCCCTAGTCTTCCCGCAGCCAAATGGGTCCATGTGGCGCTTTGCATGCTGGGAACCGGACTGAGGGTGTGTTGGTTGCTTGAGCCGACATCAAGGCTGTGCTCCCTTGATTCCTTGCAATGCTTTGTTGGTTTTGAAAGCATCAGTGAGTGGTGGTGTTCCCTATTCTGAATTTATTCTTAGCTTACACACTGACACATTCTTGTGTAATGACTGAAACAGCCCAGCAGTGCCTCTGCAGAGGTGAGACAGGTGAGACAGGACAAAAGAGCATCTCTCTGGGGCATCTTTCTCATTGTGCAACAACTTACCCCCATGATTCCACTCACTTCAGGTCAGCTATTGAAATCGCAATGGAAAGAACCAGACTTCCCAGACACTAACAGTCTATCAGCACTGAATTCTGAAATTGGCATCACCGGATTGAAATTTGCTAGGATGTATGTGTCAAACATTTTACAGCGTGTGACAACTTAGAAACACCTCAACAAATTTCTGTGACCCAGAATATTCCTTCTTGTGTCTGCATGAGCCCATGTGCTATTTTTTTTTTTAAAACAGGCATGTTGAACTGGAAGGTGCATGCTTCACTATTTGACTGCCAGACCAGTGTCATGCATCATTCTTAAATGTTGCTAATCCTGCAGATGTCACATCAGATTTACATAAGCACACTTCGGCTAAATGAACATACTAACTCACGTTGCTTCATAAAGCTCCTTTATCTGACATCTGCACCTGTCACAGGGTGTCCTTAATTTGTTTAATTGAAGATATTTCTCTGAGGTCATTTGTTTTTCTTCCTAGGGTTAAAGGTCCCACATGATACTCCTTTTTACTCACATCTGCAGAGACTCTCAGAATGCCTGAAAATGAACACTGAATGCTCTGTTCTAAAGTCTTAGGTGATTTTCCCCGCGGGGCATATACATTTACTTCTTAAGGCCTTGTAATTCACTTGAAAATGTACACTTACTCACACTAATAAAATTTTCTTCCAGCTATATATTTTCCTGCATTACATCATCTCATTAAGCACTGGAATCCCTCAAGCCTGGATTTCCCCTAAAGATTGTGGGAAATTTGTGACTGGCTCCATAAAATGAGCTCTTATTCTGGGATGGTCTAAAACGAGTTGTGCCAAACCGCAAAATCATATTGCAAGTGACTTAGATTAATGCCTTTCTTCTGTAGTCAGGAGTTATTAGGTGATGGGGTGGGAAGGAGCCTCAGATCATCTGGGCATGGCTTTCAGTTTGCAGATAGGAAGATTGAGGCCTGAGAAGTTAAGGGATTTGCTCAGTCTCAGTCCACAGTGAGCCCTTGGCACCTCTAGCCCTGGAACTCACATCTCTGAATGCCTTACTATGAGGAGAAAATGTCCAAGTTTCATGCTTGGAAACTAGCAGAGCAGGACATCTGGAATCCTACAAAACGGGCTTAAAATCTCAACTTCATCACTTAATCTCTGTGTTAACCTTGAGAAATCTCAGCATGTCTCAGTGTATACTCATTTTAAAGTGGGCGTCATGGTCGTAGACTCATTATGGAATTGCTAGGCCAAGTCAGTGACATCATCTGTACAGAGACTAATACAATGTCTGGCATGTAGCAACTGTTCAATGATTGGTAACACTTTTATGAATATAGGATAAAGAGTGAATATATTATTAGGATGAAGCCATCTGAAGGAAAAGTGATTGCTTTTTATAGAGAGTTGCTTGAGAAAGAAATATTAGGTGCGTGGGTGGAGATTGAACAAGTTTTGCTGTCATCCTGCTATTTTGAATTGGCGGTACACACAATGGGAAGTTGTGATGGCCAAAATAGCTGAGCCTGCAATTAAGGCAGGATGCCACTAGGTGGCAGTGGTTTCTTAGCCATGATTCTGTGATTTCAGCCACCACAGGAATGATTAAAGGAGAGATAATTTGAACATTTTCCTATTCATAGCCATTCACCACCGCAAACACATACTTAGAAAAATTGTGTAAGTGACAGGATTTCGAAGTCAGATATACCTGGGTTTGACATTCTCCTTCCATTTCCTAGGTCACCCTCAGCAAGCCCTTGTGTAACCAACATCCAGATCAAGATTTAGAGCAATATCAGCCATTATGTGTGCCTTCAGTGAGACATTCTGTACCTCAAGGTAAACACTGTTCTGACTCCTCTTACCATGCATTTGTTTTGCAAACTTGAAAACTTATTATAAATGGAATCATAAGTATGTGCTCTTTTGCATTTGTCACCTTTTGCTTATTACTATGCTTTTTGAGAGTCATCCATCTTGCTATGTGTTGTTTATTTTTTCATTACATTATAGTATTCCTTTGAACATTTATACCACTATTTATCCAATATGCTATTGATAAGCATTTCAGATGTTTCCAGTTTTTGGCAATTAAAATAATGATACTAGCAATAGTCTTATAATGTATTTTTGTGCACATATGTGTGTGTATATATGCATTTCTTTTGGGTGTGTGTGTATATATATAAATAGAGCTAATGGGTCATATGGTGTGCATAAATTATAGCTATAGCTATAAATTATAGCATTAGTACACACTGACTACTTTTTGAAGTGATTGTATCAATTTATACATCCATCAGGTGCCTATGAGAGTTCCAGTTGTCCAATATGTTTGCCAATTTAAAAAAATGTTCTAGCAAGTGTATGGTGCTGTTGCGTTGTGCTTTTAATATGTATTTCCATGATGACTAGTAGTAGAGAACCTTTTCATGTATTTATTAGCCATTTGAATATGCTCTTTGTGAAGTTGCTATAGAAGACTATTGCTCAGAGTTGACCAGATACCTGTATTCTCAATCTCAATCTCTCTCTCTCTCTTTTTAAATTTATATGTAAGAGTTTTTTATATTAATATATATTGGGTAAAACTCCTCTTCGCCTACGCTTTGGTTTGCCTTTCACTCTCTTAATGGTATCTTGATAAATAGGAATTCTAAATTTAATTAAGTTCAATTTATCATTCTTTTCCTTTATGTTGGTGCTTTGGGGTACAGGGGAGGTAGTGTTTTTTTAAACAACTATTAGCCTACCCCTAGTTATGATTTTGTAATACAATCATAACTCAATTTTGGGCGTTACTTCTGCCGGACTCTGTATATCAAATGGACCTAGTACCATTTATTGAGAAGGTCATCCTTTCCCCAGTGGACTACAGTATTGTCTTTGTCATAATTCATGTGGACATGTCTATGCATTTCTGAACTCAGAATTCAATTCCATGCAATCTTTTGCGTAGCCTTGTGGCAGTACCACAGAGTCCTAACTACTGGAGCTTTACAATAAGTTGTCATAATCTGGAAGCTTACATCATCAACTTGTTCCTGGCTTTCAAGTAGTGTTTTTTCTCTTTTTTTGTTTTTAGTATTGTTGATCCTTTTGCATTTTAATATAAATTTTAGAGTCAGGCTGTCCATTTTTACAAGGAGAGCTGCTAGAATTGGATTAAGCACTGACCTCCTGATAATACTGAGTTTTCAACTCCATGGAAATGCAATTAATTGGGTCTTGGAAAAATTCCTCTCAGTAACATATTATCATTTTCTGGATGGAGATATTTTACCTCTCATCTGTAACATCATGTGTGCGTAATGATAATGACTTCCAGTACTTTCCCCAGTGTGTATTTTAGCAGGAGTCCCGTTGGACAAGGCGGATGGGAACAGGAAAGAATTATTCACTCCAGGTCCCATGTCACGAGGAAGTGTAGGGACGGTCATGTCTCTGGACTGAGAGTTCCCACAAGGGCCTTAGCCACCTTGCCTGCCCTCAGAGCCCAGAGCCACACCTCTGTAACTCGTCCTGCTGCTGAAACTTTCTGTCCTGTCCACAGTCCCATGGGGTTGCGTGGAAACTCCTGTGTGGTAGAGGAATAAGAATTGTTGTCATCCACCATCACACAGCTAGTAGTGGAGAGATCGGGGCTGAGCCGGGCCTCCTGCCCACGTGTCTCTTCCTTGGACCCGTCTGGATACCATCCTTCCTGGCCCCTTCACCCGAATTTGTCACCTCTAATCAGGTTGGCTCCTTCTATTCCTTTCTTCTCACAACGCCTGTGTAACAAATCCCACACTCTGGGCATAGCTACTTCCATTAACTTTTATTAGGTACACACACATGCTCACATGTGCACACAAGTCCTCCACCTCCGTCTTCATACTCCAGGGACACATTTCACCCAGTCTCCTACCAGTTGTTTTGAATCATTTTTTAAGCAAGGTTGCAGGTCGAGCAGTGGCCTCCTGTATTTAACTGACCATGCTAATCTGTGGGTTATGACAGCAGGAAGCTACTGACTCTAAATGTACCCTTCCCCACCTTCCCTCTGACATAATTATGAAAACATAGAGGTGGATTCAAATTTCCAACAAAGTTGGAAACCAGAAATATTATTTAAGAACTTACTGGAAGCCGGCAGGAATTTCTGCTTTATAGAACTTAGGAGTAGCTCCAAGGAACCAAGTAAAGCTATATAGGGAAAAAGAGGCCACACAAAATTCTTTCCCCATGATAGAGTTGTCTGTCTGTCACTCTGTCTGTCTCTCTCCACCTGACTCCTGGCCACACTTCCCTATATGCTAATGGAGAACTGAGAATTTGGCAAAAACTGCAGGATTCGTGCAAACAGGAGACCGTATTTCACTCAGAGTTTTTGACAAGGGAATAAAATGTACATACCCACCTTTAGACTAGAGAACTGACTGGGCTGATTCTTTCTTCAATGAAGTAAATTGCATGTCCCTGGCGGGTTAGCTGGAGATGGGCAGAGAGAGACCCGACGCTCATAGGAGGCAGATAGCTCGGGAGGGGACCAAAGCAAAACCACACACTTGTTACTGAGCAAATATCAAGGTTGAGGTCTCTCCCTCATCAAAGGACTGAACACGAGAGAGAGAGAGAGAGAGAGAGAGAGAGAGAGAGAGAGAGAGAGCGAGCGAGCGAGAACGGGAGTCCCGAGGCCAAGTAACAGTGTCCTTTGGGGAAAAAAAATTTACGATTGGAAAGAGCAGAAAGTTTTTAGAAAACGTCTAACTTGAGCTCAGTATAAACTTCAGGAAGCCAGAGATGAGATGGAAACACAATAGACTTTGATGAAAAGGGAGATGATTGCGATAAGGAAAGCTTTTAAGGCAACTGGAATTTAATGACTCTTCTTTAATGGTTGATAACAGCTCTGGACTCAACAACCTCCCCCAGTGCTCTCATTGCATTCCTTTTCAGTGTATGTGCTTGCAGAGCGGCTCTCACATCCTGCACCCCTCCCACCTTTGGACAGATGTTTCCAGTAGTTCAAAATTTATTTTTAAAATGTATATTTAGCCGTTTTCTTTCTTTCTTTTTTTTTTAGTGAAAAGAAAATTAAGTTCCTTTATTCCTATTTTGGCTTTTTCAAAGATGCCAATTAAAACCACTCCAAATGTTAATAAATCTGACTTCTTTAAGAAGTTTTAGCCTGGGTTGCCAGTTCAGTGCAGAATTTAAGCTTTGTAGAGTTACAGGTGTAAAGAGGAATTAGGTACCCAGCTTTAGGAATTGTAGAAAGAGTCTAATAAACCACATATACTATTTTGCATTAAAAATGATGCCGTCAAGTCAAAATAAACAGTAGACATGTAAAGAAACAAGTTGACACTGTAGGCAA
The DNA here is from genome assembly GCA_004026885.1 of Lyroderma lyra. Classification (NCBI taxonomy): domain Eukaryota; kingdom Metazoa; phylum Chordata; class Mammalia; order Chiroptera; family Megadermatidae; genus Lyroderma; species Lyroderma lyra. The sequence goes on along the minus strand of PVJL010013926.1, from coordinate 9,766 downwards.
TAGAGTAAGGAAGCAGAGCTATGGCTTTCACACTGAGTACCCCGGAGCGATGTGGGGTGTCTCAGAGGCTGGGGTGAGGGGTGAACAGGTGTTAGGACTTGGGCTGCTCCTTAGCCTCACCTCAACCGGAGCCACCGATCCTTCTGGGTTTTTTTCTTTTTTATTCTTTATAATTCTGGCATCTGCGAGTTTGTTTGCAATTGCTTTCCCTGGCTAAAGCCATTTAAAAACTCTCGATGTTAAGTCAATTGCAGAAAGGCTCCCAGATTTGAAGGAAAAGTGTGAGAAGTGAAAGGAGTGGTAGAAGATACCTACTGTGTGCAAGTGATAGGTCGATAGTGGAATACCTGGAGAAGAGACCAGACAGGGGAAGGGAAAGAAATAATGATACAGAAGATGTTGAAGAAAACTTGTCGAAGCTGAGTTTTTAAGAACAATTGATAAAAGACGAGGGACAGAGGAACCACCATGCTCAGCGGTCCCTTTGTGAAGGCATGTGTAACCCCAGGGCTATCCGGAAAGCGTCCAGCCTTGTACTATGACAGTGTTTTCTTGATGATGGCTGGATTTCTTCCAGACAGCCCTCGTATATCCCGATAGCCATCTAGGTAGATCGTAAAAGAGAAACAAATAGTTTATTTTATTTATATTCAGGCTGGCAGGAGACTTCTCCAAAATACTCTTTTGAAGGAAAAATCTTTTAGTCTCCAAATTCATATTCACAGAATTGTTTGTAGTGAAGGGTATCCATGAGACCTTATCTTTTCTCTTTTTTCTTTTTTTTTGTTTTTGGCATGGGTGAAGGAGACTGTTCTAGAATGTAAAAAATGCCTATAAATTCTCGTTGAGAAATATTACTCCACACACCAGTTAAGTGGGTCAAGAAATGAATCGAAATAAGTGGGAATGGGATTGTTAAGCACAGACGCGATTTGGAAAGTTAAACTGGTTAAATGGAACTGCTTTATATATACTCCGTGTATAAAAAGCAGAACAAATACCATGCAAAAATTACAATTATAGTAACGTGTTTCTGAAAATCCCAGATATTACTAACAAAACTGGGAAGAAGGTAGGCCAGAGCCACCTGGAGCTAATAGTGAACTAAACGTCATCTGACAGAGGAGTAGTGAAAGATACTTGATTTTGAGTTTAATCATTAGAGAAATACTACATTTCCAAGTGCGATTTTATAAGCTTAAGGCTACCTACTGGTGTACATTTTTTAAAAATTACTAATTTTAATACCACCCACAGAAGACAAAATAAATGAAACACAGTGTGAAACTATAAGAAATCATGAAAAACAATGATAAAAAATTGTCCCAAACCTCTAAAACATGAAACAAAAGGAACATAAATAAGATCAAACATTATTCATGACAGTAAACATAAATAAAGATACTTAAAAAGAAAATCTCACTCTGAAATAAAAAAAAAAGCAAACAAAATCTACTGTGTTACTCGTAAAGGACTATCTATCTCAGAAAATGAACAGAGGGGAAAGTAAAGAGAAAAATTAAAACCAACCTCTTGGGCTACTATATGCAGGTAAACAAACAAAGGAGCAAAAATCTCAAATAAATGACTTCGCTATTGTATTATAGAATTAAGAATTAAAGGTGTAAAAAGCACTAAAATTGACGGAGGTCATCTTGCTTTGATAAGAAGTACAGGGCACCCTGCAGACAGAAGGGTCAGGAATGTGCACTGCATGCACACCAAAATACTTTTGTGCAAGGTACCCAGGAAGAAAACGTTTTATAGCCCAGAGGAAGAAAAAGACTCCAGCACAGTGCCGTCCATGTCTGAAAGATCTTGGAGCCCAAACTAAGCGAGAACCCAGAGAGTCTAGATAATAACATCACTACGTTTAATTAAATAGACCAAATCGGAATTTGTACCTTACAAACAGTTGAATACCCTTCAGTAAGAGTTCATTGAATAGCGATAAAATGTAATGAGATACATAGAAAACCTTAATGCATTTCCAATGAGAGAAATTATATAGCCCATTTTCCGTGAGCACAGACTTCAATCACGTGGGGAAAAAGTTGAAATCCCTGTAATAAACCTCAAACTTGGAGTTTGAGACATCTTAGAAAACAGTGAAAATGAGATTTCTTGGTCTCGGACGCAAAGCCACCTCCGTGAAGGCAGTGATGAACGCAGGCGTGATGGCTCAGAAAAAAATGGGAGTAAATCATCAGAAGGAGAAGTGAATGGATCGATCTGAGATTCATCCCAACTTAGGAGAGGAACGGCCGCTGAAATCTCACGAAAACAGGAGGCAAGAACGATACGACGTCGACAACGCGAAATTAAAAGACGGCGAACTATGGACATGAGAAAGAAACTCATGTCTAATTTTTGGGTGTGTGTGAAGGGAGAAACAAAAGACCTCAGAGAACATGTCCTTGTAATTAAGGGAAACTAATTTGAGCAGATCCCCAGTGCTTCCCGCTCCACCACCTTCCCAGGACCCCAGCAGATCTGTTTTGATCTGTTGCTGTCCATCAACTCCTGAGCACCACGTGGAGGTCCCAGGAGGGTGCGCGAGCCGGTGTCTGGGTGGTCACAAGGGCAGCGAGCAGACGATGTGAAAAGGGTTCGTTTTTCCTGCGCTCGTCCTGTAGACACCACGGGGGCTTCATTCTGACTTATTTGAAGTTTGCGTAGATCGTTGTTGAGTGACGCTGGAGACGTTTTGGTCTGTTGCCATGAAAGGAATTCATCGTGAGTCATCTCCGTGGCTATGGCAGAAGTCCCTTCTCCCCCCAAGGCTGGTATTTCCGCCCCCCAACAATATAACGTATCTCTGCACGTTTCTCCTCTCTTCTCCCCCACGGTCATCATGTTGAAGACCTACTTCTGAATTCTTAAAACATCCAGTGGTCCCACTCCTGCGCATTAAGTTGCTATGAAAAGGAATGGCTTCCTTCCTGGAGTGGGACGTTCTCCGTCTCTCTGCATGGGGCCCTGCTGTCCTTGCACGGAGGTGCACTGCGGGCCAGTGCGTGGGCAGCTCCTGCCAGTGCTGTCTTCTCTGAGCTCCGCCACCTGGGCTCCTGAGCAGCAGAGAGAAGGTCTTGAGATTCAGGGCAGCCTTAAAAGCTTCCTACCTTATAAAATCCAATCGGTACTTAGAGCGGGTGGTGATGTTAAATATAGTTGTTCCTCTATAAAAGATATAAAAGCATCCCTTAATTGGAATTGAATGCAGACTCCAAAAAAAAAAAAGAAGAAGAAAGCATCTTAATTGGGGCAGGGGGAGCAAATGAGACAAATTTCCTTAGTTTCTTTAGTGTGCTGCATGTTGATATACCTGAGCTGCACATGTGTTTGTATATACACATAATCATGCCTGTATGTATTGTTTACGTGGGTCAGAGAAGGAGCGTTTCTAAAGGCGTTGCAATTAGCTGCTTGCTGGGAATTTCTGATTTCCTTGGGTTGAGCGAGAGTCTTCCCAGTGGTGTTGTCTCCTTTTAGGGTGCTGGGCACCAGCACTCAAACTTGGGAAGCAGGTGTCAGAGCATCTGCTTGTTCACACTCTGAAAACGCAGCTCAGAGAGGGACAAGGACGGTTCAGAAAGGCGCAGGAGGCACAGACAACCCTCCGTCCAGAGGGGACTCGGCGCTCAGCAGCCCTCACTGCCCACGTGACCTTGGCTGTACCTGCACAAGTTCAGGATCTTGCTGCCCAAGTCCCACGGGGCCAGGCTGTCAGCATCAGGCAGTCAAGAACACATATTTTTTTTGAGCATTTAAGACTATGACACTAGATACCCTCATGGGCTCATCCTGGGCCCCCTGGGCCCGGTTCTGGCCTCAGGCTCACCGAGGACTCACCACGGCTTCCGTCGGAGTCAGAGGAAGCATCTCCACGTGAGCGGTTTGTCACTCCCGGCAGGAGCATCTCCCTTCCCCACTGGGGACAGACTCCCTGAGGTCCAGGACGAGTTTCTGTTTGAGGGTGTTCATTCCTAGACCTCCATATCGTCATATCGTCATGTTGCTCCCCTGTTTTCCTGTCACCCAGGACCCGTGGAAAGCGGACACGCTGTCCTGACTGTACAGTGTCCCAAAATGAGCCTTGTCTTCCCGAGCAGGCCGTTTCCTGGGGTTTTCTGTCCCACCACGTGGGTCGCCGCCCACCCGGTTACCCACACCCAAAGCCCGGCAGGATTCTTGATGCCTCCTCTCCCTCACGCCGGTCCCCGTGACATGCAGTGACCTTGACCAGTTAACTTCCCCGCAACACTCCGTCTGCATCTCCACGGTGACTCTGGTCGTCCCTTGCCCAGACGGCTGTCATTCGTGGACGGTTGCAGTCCCATCTCCAACCCCGTCACGGTCCGTGAAGCACAGTAAGCTGCGTCTCCGCGGCCACCAGTCCGTCCCTCTTACTGTCCTGTCTTTCTCCGCGGACACGGAGAGACGTACCTGCCTCTAATTCTGTACGGCGCTTGGAATTCTGATAGAACTGGTTCTGCTGGAGTGTTCTTATGTTCAAAGCTGGCTTATTTTTCTATTTCCATGAATTTTAGATTTATATAGACTTTCGTAGAACGGTCAAATTCTGTGGTGACTTTTGGGAGTGATTTTTATTGGGATTGAATTTAAAGTATGGATTCATTTGGGGGATAAATGATGATCCTTATCATGATTCTTCCTATCCAGGAAGATGGAATATTCTCTTGTTTCTTCGGGAAAGTATAGTTTTTACGTAAGTCTTCATGCTTCTAGTTCGGTGTTCGTTCTGAGTATTTACATTTTTGTTTCTTTGGAGGAAGCACTCTTTTGTTGTATTTTCTGTTATTGCAGACATGTGGGACAGTTATGGAATTTTTGTTTATGTTGTGTGTGACGTGCTGCTGGCTCACTAACTTAATAGCTTTTAAGTGACATGTTTTGGACTTACAGTCAGCAATCGGATCACAGAAACATGATTTTTGTCTTGACCTTTCCAAAATTCCTATCATTTAATGTCTTATTTCTTCACTTTATCATGTTGGAGGCTGAAGTGAGTGGTAGCTGGACACCTAGTAAGAAACTTCCGTCAAACTCATTTGACGGAAGGCAGTGACAGGCGGGACTTGGTGGCGACGGGTGTTGAAATCGGGAAAGCCGACCCAGTAGGTCCGGAGGTTTGCAGGGCGGAGAGGAGGCCTGGGCTCTCGTCCTGCAAAGGTGAACTGAGAAGCCAGCGGGGCCAGAACACAGATTTGCGATTTGGAGAATGTCCTCCGGATGTCAGGGCAGCGGAGAATGGACTCGGTCTCAGGCAGGTGGCGTTGAGGGTGGTATGAGACGTTCAGGAGGAGAGTCCGTCCAGCAGGCACCTGGGCAATGCGACACGAGGACAGAGCCACACGTTACGTGAGCAGCTGCTTCCTCTGCAACCACTTGGGTTTGCCCCTCCGAGCGCCAAGTGCGGGCTGGGATGGGACAGGGCATCGGATGAAGGGGCGCAGGCCACCTGTTTGCTAGTGGGGTGTGCCCGTCTGCCCAGTCCCAACCCTGTCAGACCGGGGGACGATGTCAGGATTTAGATTCTGGATGTGAGCGGGTGAGCAAAGGCGACGGTCAGGTTTGCAGCACGTCCATGTGTTACTTTTTACTTCCCAACATTCACAAGGCCTAATTATAAACAAATAAAAAAAGATCATTTGTTTTCAGGCCTAAGGAAGGTGGGTGGAGATGGCAGAGCTGAGGAAGGAGGGAGTGACTTGGCCCCCTGAGCACTGGGAGACGGGACAGAACGTGAATTTTGTGGGACACTGGTCCCATCTCCTCTGACACTGGCTAATGATTTGTCTGCACGGCTGTGTTTAGACCCTGAGCTGTCATCACCTCTGATGTAGCTCCTGCAGATCAAAGAGGGAGGTGGCGCATGGCCCTGTCACCGCCTGCTGTCGCCTGCACAGGGGCAGGGCCCTCAGTGCCAGCTCCCAGGGTCTCCGGCTGGGGTTCTGCACATCATTACCCAGATTAATGAGGACAGATGGGTTTTTGTATAATCAGCCTTCTTCTGCTGCCAGTCTGATGTGGTCGCCAGGTGGGATATTTCAGTAATGGATTCTTACAATATAGCAACCGGCTCTGACTGAGGAAGAACACAACAAAAGCCATGAGAAGATCCTGCATTATTTTGCATGAGGTTTGCCTGGGGGGGTGGGCCAGCCGTTCACAACAGCAGGCTCCAGCCTCAGTTACCTCAAGAACAAGTAACAAAGGGGAAAACGTGGGGAGCAGCACGCTTCCCTTTTCTTATCGTCTTCCTCATCTTTTTGACGCTCTGAGCATCCCAGGCTGCCCCCGGGATTAAAATGCAGCCCCTGCAGACTGTACCTGTACAGCCTCCATAAAGAACACGGGCACGTGAAGGGCTTTCGTTGTATCAGCTGAGCTTAGGAGGGTGGATGCCAGCCGGACCGTGAAGGGGTGAGGAGCGGGGAGGGGGACGAGAGCCGATGGGCGGGGGCTGGCTGCTAGCTCTGCAGATCCTGTGCTGTGGGCAGGTCCAGCCAGGGTCATGTGAGAGCGGCAGGTTCACCTGTCACTCCAATCTGTCCCTTCTGACGATGCACCAATTGTCAGTCGGCCCCCCGCCCCCCGCCCCGCCCTTTTCGGTAAGAAATGAGACCAGTGAGGCCAGGAGCCGCCACCATATTTGCTGACGTAGGTGCTCATAGCATTTGGCCTCCCTGTCCCTTTTCTGGGTGCTTGCACCGTCTCATCTCTTCTTAGCTGTTTCCCTCGTCTATAAATTTGCCTCCTACAAAATAAAAGGCGGCTCCGCCCCCCGTGAACTCCTTCTCCTCACCACGATCGTCACATGTGCCATGCACTCATTTCTGTTCTACCCAGCAGTCTGTAGGTGCTAACATGTAAAGCTCTCCAAAGTGGATTTTTAAGTGAAAAATGAATTGGGAAGCGTGGTAGAAGGAACCCTTTTCTGTAGTTTTGAAAAGGCCTGTGTGTGAGAAGGTTCATAGCAGCATTGGTCATCGTAGCCCCCACATAGGGAGAGCTCAAGGTCACGTTCACACCATCTCTGTAAGCAGCGGGGATTCAAATGCCGACTGCCCTCCAGGAGATGCCCCGAGTCAGGACCCCAGGTAGGCGTAGCGGATCAATCCTAAAAGCACACACCACAAACGTTTCAAACACAACCAAGTGCAATGTAAACACAGAAAACATGAAGCATGTGCACTGCAAAGGACACTGAGGAGCCAGTGGTTCTCAAAGCCTGGCCCTAACCATTGGCAGCCCTCGAGGGCGGCTCGGACACGCAGGGTCTCAGGCCCGGACACTTGCTACGTGCAGAGCCACCTAGTCCAACCCCTCCCCTCTAGAACGGGATCGAGGTCATTCTCTTTTACGTGGCAACAGTGGAGTTGAGACGGACTGGGCGGTGAGGTCCCCTGCCTTCCGTGATGAACATCGAGATGATAGCTTCTTCGCAGGCGTGCATGTGCAGAGATTTTGTGAGTTTGGACAGCAGCAGAGGCACGCCTCATTAAAAAACTGCAATGATAATAATAATAATAATAATAATAATAATAATAATAATAACAACGACCACCATGTGCGGGCATCGCGTTATGCTCTGACTGTCGGTGATTCATTAGATTCTCGAGCAGCCCAGCCAGGGAGGTGTCCTCGCCTCCACTTTGCAGAGCAGGGGACAGAGGTGGAGGGATTCCCACGGTGCTGTGACGCGTGCGCCTGAGGTCGAGATTGCTGTGCATCTCCTGCAGATGCAGGTCTGCGGGCCGCCCCGCAGGTGAGCAGGCTGAGTGTGACTGAGCCTCAGCCTGGCCCCACACTGAACGGAGCCACCGGCAGGTGCGCCGGCCTGACACCACTGAGGGCACAGTGGGGGTGGGGGGTGCTGGCCACCGTGCAGGCCCCCCCAGGAGTGCTGTGGCTGTTTCTGGCCACCTCAGAAGCTGAGTCTGTCCCCTCTAACTTTGGGAGGCCCCAGACGTGGGCCCTGAGGGAGCAGGCCTGGGAAACTGGAGGAGGGGACGAGCCAGCATCTGGCCAGCTGCTGTCCCTCCACGGGAAAGCCAGCTGGAGCTTCCCTTGGAGCTGGTCCCACAAGTGTCACAGTGCAGAGGCTGTGCCTGCCCTTGGCTGGGGGCCGGAGGGAAATCGATCTGGGCCGCCTGTGCCCGCTGGGCCCCTCACACCTGCTGCCTGACATTGCTGGTTGAACTCAGGGAATGATGGGCAGCTACAGCTGGAAGGGACTTGAGTGGCCCCCTACAGCCCAGAGGTTTTCAGGCTCTGAAACATGATGGGGACCGTTCTTCACATGAGACCACAGGCTGTGAAAACCCGTACGGAAAACGCACACGGTCTTCAGTTCCTCGGGGCCCGTGGGCTGGGCTGCTCAGAGCCCCTGGAGCCCGCGGAGCAGATCGCACAGTGCTTCTGCCTCTCTCGTTGAGCACCCAGGCTGTAGGGACAGGATCTGAGGACAGAGGGCGGGGCTGTGACCTGTGCCGCAGAGCCAGGGCCCCGGGGTCACCGTGCTGGCCAGGAGAGCTGCCCGTCTGTGCCGATACTTGGGGAAGCCACGTGCAGCCCAGCTCTGCTTACCGAGTTGCTCCCAAAGTTTGTCCATCTCCTGCGTTTCAGCCAGCCCGCTGACCTTCACCTGACGCCTTGGACTTGCCGTAGCTGCGGAGTTGCCTGTTTATTCTCAGACTCAGGCTTTATCCTGCTCCGGCCTCAAGCTGCAGCTCAGAGAATCAAACCCTCAGCCCCGTCTCACGGTCTGCAGGTGTCTGCGGTGGTCGGCGATGTGGCTGGGGACTCGGAGGCTGTGCTGTGGTGGACCCTGCGCTTACGTTAGGCGTTCCATGATACGCGACACCATCGTCTCACTAGGAGATGATCTGGCACGTGCTTTAACCCTGGACTTATCAATAGCGTATCCCTTTCTACGTTTTCTAACTTGTCTCTGGTGAGCCAGGAGAGAGTTGCTGCTCCAAGCATGGGAGTCAGACAGCTTTGAGTTTTGGGAAACTCACTGCTGCTGTGTGACTTCGAACATGTGCCTTCACCATCATCATTTGCAGGCACAACAGAGAGAATGCACACACAACGCTTATTAGCACAGCGCCCAGCACACAGCATGCCGTCCACTCTGGCCACCGACGTCCGTGGGACCCTCTCATGAACAGAGTGTGGAAGCCGGATTAAGGGCAGAGAACATAAAAGTTGTCTAACTTTAGAAAAGCAAACAAGAAATTGCTAATCTTTAAAAAAAAATTTTTTTTTCCCTGAGAAGAAATTCAACATTGCACTGCAAACCTACACGGCTCCTCGTAGCTCGGCGCTCAGAGAGCCGGTCTAGTGAGGAGGGGGCAGACTGGTCCATCGCTCACAGCCAGTGCGGGGCTGGGGGGTCAGGCACCCCGCGGCCAGCAGCACCGCAGGGAGCAGGGCTGCCTCCGGGGCAGGGGTCCTTCATGTGGTCCCTGCCTCCCCCTCTGGTGCCCAGCCCTCCCCCTGCCCCTCAGCTGAGCCTGTAGGTCTTTGCTTTTCAGTCACACATGTCATGGACTCAGAGCTGGCCGGAAGGTCCTCAGGAGTGAGGGGAGGGCGTGGGGTTCGGCCAGCACTGAGGTGTCACTGCAGAGAGCCTTGGGTTCTGCTCTAGTGTGAGAACCAGCATTCGATGGTTGTATCTGGATGTCGGATACACGAGACTTTATCTGCTGACTTTACTGTAGAAAGTTGTGTGTGT
>PVJL010013925.1:0-30144 GCA_004026885.1 Lyroderma lyra | reverse complement strand
TTTTTTTGTTTATTTATATTGATGTTTTAGATTTTTAGATTTAAGTGAAATTATGTGGTATTGGTGTCTTTTTTCTGTCTAACTTATTACAGTCGGTATAATACCAATATCTATGATGTCCTAAGTGGCAAAACTTCAATTTTTATGGCTGAGTTATATTCTAATATATAATATATGTTATATATTAAGTCAGCCACAAATGCCTCTATTTTTCATATTATATGGCTGGATACTTTCCAGAGAGCAAGTGTGTGTGTGTGTGTGTGTGTGTGTGTGTGTGTGTGTGTGTGTATGTACCACAACTTCTTTATCAATCAATGAACACTTAGGTTGCTTCCGTATCTTGGCTATTGTAATCAATGCTACAATGAACATAGATGTACATACATATATGAGGGGGATCCCCAAACCCTGGAATTTATTTATAAAATATTGTGTATTTATTCTTACATCATTAACCTTCAGTCACCTTTAAAATACTCTTTGTTGGATGAAACACACCTGATTGAGACACTTTTTTCCACTGTTCAAAATAGTTTTTGAAATCATCCATTATGATGCCTTTTAGTGCTTCTGCCGTTTTTTGTTTTACCTCTTCCACATTGAGAAAATGTTTCCCTTTGAGAACGTTTTTCTTCTGGAAAAACAAAAATAAGTTGCTCAGGGAGAGATTGGGTGAATAGGGAGGGAGGGACACGGGAGTCATGCTGTGATTGGTCAAAAACTGCTGAACACTCAGTGCGATGTGGGTGGGTGGGTTGTCATGGTGGAAGAACCAGTTATCTGTTTTCTGTTTGTCACAACTCGGGATGTTTCTTCCACAAATTGTGACACAACCTTCTCAAAACTTCCAGGTAAAAACTTTGGTTGCTGTTTGACCTGAAAGAACAAATTCCAAGTCCACAATCCCTCTCACATCAAAGCAAAGATAATGCCATTCTTTTTTTTGGTCTTTTCTCATATCTATTCACATTATTGTTTTTGTTTTCTTTATATAAATACCCAGAAGTGGAATTGCTGGATCATATAGTAGGTCTAGTTTTAGTTTTTTGGAGACTCTATACTATTAGCCATAGTGGCTGTACTAGTTTGTAATCCCACCAACAGTGCACAAGGGTTCCCTTTTCTCCGTGCTTGTTAACACTTGTTATTAGTTTTATTTTTTGATAATAGTTGTTCTGACAGGTGTGAGCTGATATGTCAGTGTGGTTTTGATTTGCAGTTCCCTGATAATTAGTGATGTTGAACATCTTTTCATGTGTATAGTCTGTTGGCCCTTTGTGCATCTTCTTAGGAGAAATGTCTATTCAGGTTCTCTGCCCATTTTTTAAATTGGAATTGTTTGTTTTTGTGTTGACTTGTATGAGTTCTTTATAGGTTTTGCATATTAACTTTTTTTGGATATATCATTTGCAGATACCTTTTCCCATTCAGTGGATTCCCCTTTTGATTTATTAATTATTTTCTTTGTTGTGCAAGCTTTTTTTTGTTTGATGTATGTAATCTCATTTGTTTATTATTGTTCCTGTTTCCTTGCCTGGGGAGATAGATCCAAAAACAGTATTTCTTCCAAATGTCTTTTGTCTTTTTCTCTCTCTCCTCATTCTGGGACTCTTATACTGTGAAAATTAGTATGCTTGATGCTGTCTCAGAGGCCCTTTTTACACTGTTCTTTCTCTTTTTCTTTTTGATTCTTTTTTCTTTTTACTGTTCTGATTGAGTGATTTTTACTATCCTGTCTTTCATATTCATTCATGTGCTTCTAATCTGATTTTGATTCCCTCTAGTGAATTTTTCATTTCAATTATTATATTCTTCAGTTTCTCATTGGTTCTTTTTTTATATTTTTTTATTGAAGTTCTCTCTGTGTTCATTCATACTTCTTTGGAGATTAGTGAGCATTCTTATGATCATTACTTTGAACTTTTTATCTAGTAGGTTGCTTATCTTCATTTTGTTTAGTTATTTTCCTGGGTTTTTGTTTGGTTCTTTTGTTTGGAATATATTCTTTTTTTCTCCTCATTTTGCTTAAGTCTTGGTGTTTATTTCTGTGTATTAGGTAGATCAGCTATGATGTCTCATGGTATTGAAAGAGTGGCCTTATGTAGATAGTATATTGTGGGATCCAGTGACTCAACACCCCACCCTTGCCCACCAGAGCCAGGTGCTTCTGTGTGGGCTGCATGTGCCCTCCTGTTGTGGTTATGCCACAACTGTTGTGAGAGTGTGGTTGGCTGCAAGTTCTGATCATACCTGCTGTGGATGTGCTGGTGTGGGGGGCAGATCACCAGCTCAGCTGTCTGTGAGTTTCAACTGCGACATGCTGGTATGCTGGTGTGTGTGATACAGACTCTGGTGTGGGTGGCGGTAAGGCCTGGTTTCTGCTCCTGCAGGTTGGTGTATGAGTATTAGTTTCAGAGCACCCTTTTGGAGCAGCTCAGGTCCTACCTGCTGATGCTGGGGGCAGTTGCTTTAGATTGTCTTTGATGTGAGTTGGCTGGAATGGGCAGGTTGGGCTGAGTGGATTATCAGGGGAATGCTAGGGTGGGGAGAATTATTAGCAGGTTAATGGAAAGTGTCAGAACTGTCTCCCACCAGCCTGGGGCCAGCTAAGTAGAAGCAGAGTAAAACAAATAAAATTAAGAAAAAAAAAAAGGTACCTGTCAATACCTCCTATGTCCAGAAGTTCCAACAGATCCTCACCTCTCTGGCACATGCCTCAAATTTAGTCTGTAGTTTGCATGTATTTGGGGGATGAAGTGAGCCTAGAGGATCTTTCTACTTGGCCATTTTGCCCCACCTCCCAGATGTGTCTTTTCTCTTTCATTTTATGAGTCACAAATGAAAAGAATTGTAATAAAGAAATGTTTTATATCTATCTGGCATTGTGACTTTTGCAATATTGAACTTCTACTAATATTATGCTATTTTTGAAAATATATTTGCCAATCAAATAATCCCTTCATGATTTTCATTTTAATGCTAAAATTGACCACACAATATATTTTTAGAAATTTCTTCAATTTAAAAAAAATTAAAATTTTTGTGATTATGCCTATGGTATAACAATGGTTTATTTACTCATATATCATGAACAATTCTATAATGGCTTTATGAACAAAGTAAAATAATTGAAATTGTAGAAAGTGTTTGTGACCATCTAGGCAGTGTACTAAGATGTTCATAAGGGCTATTTCATTTAATTTTTACTACTACCAGCTATGGAAACAGGCCTAGAGAAAATTGGTAACTGGTAAAAAAAATTATATGAATATTAGAAACTAAGTCAGATTACAAATCAGATTATAAATCTTTTTTTTAAACAGGGAGAGCTTTAATTTTATACTGAAATCTATGTGCTATGATACTTTATTTACTACAGTTGTGTAATGAATGGACTTTGCTATTTCACATGTGAGTTCTCCCTTTCTTATTGCTATCATGACGTTTTACTGTTCCTTGACTTTTGTATTTTTTTCATATTTTTAATAGTTTATTTGCTTGAATGAAGTTTCAAAGTTTCATGCATTGCAACTGGTTGATATATCTATTATACTTTTATTTATTTTTTTTTTTACATTGAGTTTTTCATGTTTCATAAAATTTCTGTTAGGATTTTATTTATTTTTTTTTTAATTCAATTTTTATTGTTAGACTTATTGGGGTGATATCTGTTAGCAAGGATTACATAGGTTTCAGGCATACAATTCTACAGTGCATTGTCAACTTGATGTATAATAAGTTCTCCACCCAGTGTGACTTCTCTTTCCATCACCTTATATTTAGCTTACCCCCCTCCTCTCCCACCCCTTCCCCTTTCTCCCCTCCCTAACCCACTCGTCCCCAAATAAACATTAAACTATTGATTGTGTCCATGGGTTATTTGTTTGTTCATTTCTTTTTTTCTTTGCTTTCAGTTTTATATTCCGCATATGAGTGAAATTATGCAGTTCTTTGTTTTTTCTGTCTGGCTTATTTCACTTAGCATGATGATCTCCAGGTCCATCCATTTTGTTGCAAATGGCAATATTTCATCTTTTCTTACAGCTGAGTAATATTCCATTGTTGGGATTTTAAATTGAAAGTGAACTACATTCATAGTTTAATTAATTCTTTGCCCTCTTTAATGGTCCTTCTTTCAAGAAAAATGAGTTTCTCAATTTATGCACATATTCTTTTTATGCACATCTTCTTTTTTTCTTATGTTTAATAAATTTCTTCAATTATTTTGTTAAAATTTTTGTCCAATATCTTATAACTTTTCTTTTTTTTGTGGATGCTACTTTTTAAAGATTTTTCTAGTATTTTGTTACTTTTGTATAGGTATTCAAACTTTCAGAATATTATTTTTTGATAAACATGCTTTATAATTGTTTAAATTTTTTTATATGGATAACTTCACTAGCTGTTGTTTCTTTCTTTTCATTATATCTCTTCTGTCCTCTTTGAAATCAAGTACATTGCTAAATGAACGTGTGGATAGTATATTGCCTTATCATTTTCCTGTCTTTAAAGAAGATTATTTTTATTTTTACCATTTGTATGAGATTAGTATAGGTTTTGATAATCTTTACTAGATTAAAGGACTTCTCTGGTATATCCATTCCATAAATTGATATTAACTTTTGTCAAATAAAGTTTCTATATTTACTGGAAGGAATATATGACTTTTCTTTTTTAATCTATTACTTTGATAAAATTAATGTACACATAGGGTAATGTTGAATCACTTCTGCATTCCTAGAATAAACACTGTTGGGTAATGAAGTATTATTTATGCATGAATGTATACATATCACTCAGAAATATTGAGAAGAGAGACATCTTTTTAAGGGTTTAATTTTTGTTTTGTTCTGTTCTGTTTGAGTAAGCATTTTTTTCTCTGGCTAGTCTTAATATCTGCCATTGGTATTCTGCATTTACAATAGGATGTGTCAAGGTGTAGTCTTTCTTGGAAATTATTCTGGCTGCTCAATTTGAGAATTCATGTCTTTAATTACCTCTGTAAATTCTTAGCCATTGTTTCTTTGAAAATGCTGCTCCCTTGTTTTTTCTAGTCTCTCTTATTGTATAATACTTGATAAATTTTGGACTCTCTTCCTGGATGACACTTAACCTTTATACTTATATGCTATGTGATTCAGACAACTCTGTCAGTCCATACATTCTCTCTTCAAATAAAATAAATTTTATTCTAGTTATTATATTTTTCATATTAAAATTTCTTATCATATAGGTTTATTTAACTTTTATCTTTTAATCATTAGACTTGTGTTTTACAGTCCTGTTTTGGAATATTGTATTATTATCTTAGACTTCTATTTCTTCATCTGTTGAATCTCAAGACAGACCCTTTTTTTTTTTTTTTTTTTACAAATTTTATTTTCAGGGGTACATTTTTTATCTATTTGTACATCTTATATGATCTTTTCTGTAATAATTCTTTTACTGTGAATGTGTGTTTGCTTCTACCAGTTGTCCTGGGAAAATTTCTGGCTCAAGATAAAGTTGTACGTTTAATTCTTGGCATGTTGATTTCTGTATCAGAAAAGTAGTTTCCAAGACAAGTAGTGACTGAATTCAAGACTGAAGCTTTTTTTTTTTCCACCTAGAGTTCAGATAGTTTCTTTGTTTGTTTATTTATTTGTTTGCTTATGGTTTTATTGAGCTAGTGAGCAAATTTTTTCTAGTTCAATTTAATGAAGATTTTGTGTTAAATAGGAATTTATTTCAACTTATATCCTGTGTTTATGTGGTCATTAAATCTCAAAGATACATACAATAAATCACTAGTTTCACTTCCTCCTCCTCACCTACCTCACCTCAGATCACTCATTATTTGATTTTGCTTTCATTTTCTTTATTTTTGACACCTGAGTTTCTTTTACTGTCTTTCACTTAGATATATATATTCAAAAGTTAGTTACTTTTATCCAACATTTCTATGTGCTTGTAGTGAGAACACTTCTTAATTAGTTTTATTCATCAGGTTTCTGGAACAGGAAATCAATAAAAACCAAACTAGAAGTACTTTTTGATCATAGATAATCAAATAATAATATGTCATAACATATTATTTTACAAAATGTGGTATTGAAAAAATAGAGTAATATTAAACAATGTTTCATAAATGATGATAGCCAAGAATCTATTAATTTAACACAATTATAGATTACTTTATGATGTGTTTTGCATACCTTCTACACAATACTTAATTTATCAGAACTGCAATTGTACAGCACATGGTAGTTTATAATCTGTTTTTTTTTAAACATCAGGTATATTTTTTTCTTCTCATAAATATATGTTAAAATCTGCATCAAAATTTAATTGTAGAACTTTACAGTAATTTATTATACAAGTTCTGGCAGAAGTAACGCCAGACCCTTTACGTGAATGTCTAGCATGAGATGGACAACAATGTGAACATTTTACCTAAAATGTCACCTAAAATGTGCTTGAGTGTGATATTGTTATGTTACAGATTACATGCTTATAATTTTGTAATAACAGATTTGGTGTAGATTACCAGCTCATAAAAAAGGGGTACTATTTGTGCTGGACCTTGTGTTATCATTCCCTAATGTTGAATCTTTAGCTTACATTCACATTTTGAAATTACAAAAAATGCTGCAAAGAGCATTTTCAATCATGTTATTTTCCCCTTATGCTTAAATTTATTACCCTAAAATAAGGTCCTAAAAAGAATATTTCCATGTCATAACACATGATCATTTTTTTGTGGCCTTTTTTACATGTTACCTGTATTATATGTCTTCTAAACCATTGTGCAGGCAGGTACAGCATCCCTGAATAGTTTATTCAGTATTAATACGTTATCTTCAACACTGGCTTATCTTATATTTTTTGTTTTAATGATTGCAGAAATTTACTTTTTTTTTTTTTTTGGTTGATTCCCTGACTGGGAAGCAAACCCAGGCCATGGCAGTGAGAGCGTGGAAACCTAGCCACTGGACCACCAGGGAACCAGCCCCCCCACTAAAATTTACATTTTTTTAGTTTGCATTGCTTTGCTTTGCATAAACATTTTCTACGTGGTTTTTCTTCTATATTTCTTTCTGTTCCATTCTCTTCCTGTTCTTGCCCTTCTTCCTTCTAATCCTCTATATAATTTGTTTTTCAAGCTTTGTTTATTTTATGCTCAGATGAACACTATTGATTTATTGTTTAAAGAGTTGATTTTTTGCATAGATTTATGTATTGCTGAAATTGATGATCATGTATAATTCCAAGCTTCTCTCTTTCACTTTTACACACATGTTACATGCATCCATACTTTTTTTTTTCATTTACTGTATAGGGAATAAATTTTTTAGTATGCATTTTCCCCACATTTCAAATGAAAAGATCTGGATTTTATTAAAATCTGTTATCCATATTGGCATATTGGTAACATGGAGAAGATGCTGAGTATGTGGGAAGTTCTGTGGAGAAGAGTAGTTGAGGTTAGATAGCAATAAGCCATGAAAAAAGGCTGATACAAAACCTCTAATCTTGGATGATCTCTTAAGAAGATAGCAGGAGGTAAGTATTTTAGGGAACAGTCACTGAAGTGTAGGGGATCGGGAATACTTCTGAACAGAAATTACATTTGCTTACTATGTAAAAGAAGAGAAAGTATGCTAAAGGCCCCTTGTCAGAATTTTGTACTCTCACCACATCTTGCTGATCCACTCCTTTTTTGTGTTGCCCCCCATCTCTAAAAATGCTTTCTACCTTTTTTTGGAGTTTTCCAATAATAATAAACTTGATCATCATCATGTTAATGATAACATCACAAGAAAATGACTTATTAAGTGCTGTTATGGGAATTATGCAGGTATTTTACATGCTCGTTGTTTCTAATTCTTAAAAAATACAGTGAATTGGGAAATGTTATTGCCTTTTTTCAGATGCTAGATCTATCACCCCACAGCTACTGAGAATACAATCAAGTTTTCAGTCTACTTCCGTGCTACTGAAATTGTGTGTTTTCCCCACTATAAACTATTAACATTAACATTGCACAATAGAGTGGAAACTTTACTAGGACTTCCCCGTGGTGCTTGGGCAGGGCAGACGTCAGAGCAATGGGCCATGCATTCTGAGTGAGGACAGATGGGTAATGTCCAGTCACTGGCCAGAGTGGATAGGGGAGGTGAAACTCTCCAATGTAGCTTGGTGCTGTCATCCTTAGGTCTCGGGAATTGTAGTCCTCTCTATCCCAGTACATTCTCTCATAGATTTTTTGAAAAGATGCATCTGCAGGGTATTCAGGATCTACAGTATTCATCCCTGCTGACTGGTAAGTTTTGATGTTTGACTTGAAAGTTCTTTTAGAAACTTTGTGTGACTTGGGCTTCTAATTTCTCCCTTTCCCTGAATTGCCATAATATGACTATCTATCAATAACTTGCACTTTGTTTTGAAAAGTTTAAAAAATTTATGTGTGATTTCCAGTGCCCAATCTCTATTCTGTTTTACATATCTGATATTCTGCTTTAGTGCCAGGCCTATATTGACATAAACATTGTTTTCTGGTAGGATTTATTATTCACTTACAAACAATTGAGCAGCAGTGGTGTTTCTCTGTTGGCATTTAAATCTTGACTGTCATTTTCCCTGTGTAATTTCAGGCAAGTTACTAAGCTTCATAAGCATTAGTTTTCTCATATCATTAAAAAAGGGCCATAGTAATAATAGTACCTTCCTCCTTATATTTCTGAAGCATCAAAACAAATTTTGTAAGGAAAAGGTCTATCATTTAATGAGTCACGGCAGGAGGCATTATAATATTTGCAATAGTAGCAATGACAGCATAATAATTACTGTTATTCTTAGTTTCACTCATTTATTTTCTTCCAGTTATATTTTCAATCAATAATCATAGTTTCAAAACTGTTTTGGTTATATTTGGAATTATGCTATACCTGTGTATTAATTACATTCATATAATACTTAATATTTGGAATAATTATTAATATATAGTATTTACTATATTGCAATTAGTCTATAGTATTTAGATTCTACATATAGTTTTTAGTTCTTGGAATTGTATTAAGCCTATTGGCTACATTTATGTGGTATTAATTGGATGATCTAGGTCCATGCTCTATATTTTCATCTTCTAAAATTCACTAAAGTTTTATCAATAGCTATATTTTTCATTACTCACAAGAACTTTGTTGCTTCTATATAGAATTTGCTAAGATTTTGCCATCATGAAAATTTGTTTTTGTGATAATGTCAGTTATTAACTGTGCATTCTTAATGGTCTTCACTGAAGTGCATAGTGTTGGATTGCATATCATTTACCATGATTCAGTATTGATTTCCCTTATTATTACTAGTAGGAATTTAGCTGATTCTTTCCAATGCATGCAGGGTTATCTGTAAACAGTATTTACCTTTATAATATTCTTCTTCTTAAATTAACAAGAGCCTCTATAATAGTGAACAATATTGATATCAGTAGATAGCCTTGTTTATTACTGAATTCAAGAGGTTATCACCATAATTTTGACATTATCATAATGTTGGTTTTGGGTTATATGGTTATTTCTTATATGAATTATTCTATTATTTGTAGGTATCTTATTGGATGAGATCTTAAATTTTCTGTTTATTGAATTTTTAATGATCAACAATTTAAATTATTTTACCTACTGAGATATTAACATTGTTACATTGAAGTTGTAAATGACACCATTAATTTGTTGGGTTTTTGTTATATTTTAACATTCAATGAACTAATACAGTTAATCTTTGATTTCATTAGACTTTAGATTTAGAATCATAACTAGCCGACAAGGAATATTGTGCATCCCTACTATATTTTCTCTCCTTTGATCATCTTTGTTACAGTTGGTCCATGTCTTTCTGTATGCTTTTCTCCCCTCACAGTAGTTATAATGATCAGAAACATTTTTCTATTCCAGTGCTAAAAATTTTAATATATTTATCATTACATATCAAGTTCATACCAACAAGAACATCTTATTTTTAATAAAGTGTTATTTCCCAATCTTCACATATAAAAATCAACTTCCATGTCCAGAGTTCTCCCACTTATTGATCTTTTGTTATGTTCTCAGCCTCTGCAGAATAAAAGGGATATCTTTGTGGTACATTTTATGAAAGTTCACAGGTCTGAAGCTGTCTTTCTCTCATCTCCATATGTGAATGACAACTTGTATGTAAAGCAGAGTTCTTGAATCATATACCTTTTTTTTAAGCCTCTGAAGTTACCTCTATTATCTTCTGATGTTGACTGTCACAGGAGAGAACCCTGAAACAATGTTTTGCCTTCTTTGAAGGACATTTGCTTTTGTTCTGTTAGAGACATAGGAAAAAATTCTGTATTTCCTTGAAATTTATGACAGTTTCCTTGGTAATTTTATTGAGGTCATTGTGAATTCAATCTCAATCCTTTTGTAAAGTTCTGAAAAGTTTTCTTTAATTTTATGTTTCCATCTGAAATTCTTTTGTAAAAAAATGTAAACAAAGTGATTGCAATAAGCAACTTATTCTCGAATATTAATTCAATTCTAATTTTTCTGTGTTCTTTGTTCTGTGTCATTTCCTCATGTATTTTTGCTTTTCTCTATGCATTTTCAGCTTACCATCTGGTGTTCTAATACATTTTTGTCCAACATAAATTCTAATATATACTTTTCTGAATGACTTTTCAAGTAAATGTATTTTTAAATGACCACAACAAAAACTTACAAAACCAGCATTCAGAAACTGTTCATGAATACTCATTCCTCAGACATGTTTAAGCACGTAATGATATCACAACATTTCTATTATAATGTATTTGAGGTTTGCATCCATTTTTGACTCAGCATTATTTCCCAGGCATTATTTACAGCATCACAAAAAGTATATGGAGAGAGTAAGGAATAACGCTGCCAGGGACATTACTAAGTGAAAATCCATGCAGGCCTTTCGACTCATTCTCTTAGGAAAAATGTTTAGAAATGACAAGATTTACGTTTTCCTTGTGGCCTTTTTCATAGCCGCAGGTGTATTCACTGTTTGAGCTGGGAGTGGGCACTTAATTTTTTTTTTTTAATGTGGGTGGTTCCTGGGGTGGGAATCGAGCTCAGGCTATGGTGTTGACAGCACCGAAGCCCAGCCACGACACCACCAGGGAGCTCCATTTAATTTTTTTAATAAACTCAACTTCATTTGAATACAAACAGAGTGCACTATTTGGATTTAATGTGGAGTGACAATTAACAGTGAACTTGCCCCCGTGTGCTTACGTTGGCAGGACTATACGAACAAACCCAGGGTTATCACACATTACCGAGTTGTCTGTACAGGGCTGCCGATGTAAGCACACGGTGACAAGTTCGTGAACTTGTCAGATTTTGGGTACTACGACAGCTCTGATGGCCATTCCAGAAGAAGAGTTCCAAAACTGCTTGGAAGGGTGAACGAGACCCTGGTGCCAGTGCACAGCTTCCCCAGGGGAGTGCTTCAAAGGTGACCGTAGTGATATTCAACGGGGTATGTAGCATTTCCTCTAGGACGAGTTTGTGAAATTAATTGTCTGCCTCATATACACATATTAAAATGTATCCAGCTGTAAATTTAAGATGTGTGTACTTTATGTATTTTATGTCTATGCATTAATTCAAATAAAAGCAAAAAAGGTTATTAAACATGAGATGCAATATGGGCAATATATAATATTGACATTTAGTAGGTAGTAGATTGAAGCTCTTTTGGCTTTTGTATATTGATAAGACCATGTACTGTATATAAGTCATTCTAAAGAGAAAACGTGCTGTAAAGTCTTAGCTATTAATTTAAAAAATTAATTTTCAGACTACTACAGTTATAAGTTAGGATCAGATACACACATGTGTGTGTGTCTGTGTATAACCTTCCTAACAAAGAGAATATTGGAGACAGAAATCAGTTATATTCTGTATGTCATCTGAAGGCCGTTGGATGGAAATAAAAACAAGAATAAAATATAAAGACTATAAATTGTTTTCATTGCATTACTTGCCAATGATTGGTAGAAAGAAAAGAATGTAAACGGGAAGAGATGCATCTCTGAAGCTGGGACAAATCTGTTCTGAGTCTGCATCAATGCCCATCTTATTATTCTGTCAGAATTTATGTTCTTTTTCCAGAGAACAGTGCCTTCTACTTGATGACTGTATCATAATAGTTGTTAATGAAAACAAGCAAACACATTTTAAAAAGTAAGAATTGATGGTCTCTTACAATATAATCAGAATATCTTCATTCAATGTGTCTGAGGAATTAGGTTTCTACGCTTGATCTTAAGAAAATAATACAAATGAATTTAAGTGCTTTCATATCTAATAGTGCTAACCAAAGCTATCATGTCACTGATGGCAGGGTGGGTGCAGCACACATTATGCAGAGGCTTGATTCACTTGGGAAATGGAGCTTTAAAAATGGTTCTCAGGTTTTTTAACAGTGGTAGCTATGAAATTGTTTCAAAACAGCACTTTAAAACTATATCCCTTTAATTTGTTCTATTTTTCTGTTACATTTTTATAGGTTTCCATTTCTCCTGATGCTGAAATTGCTTAGTCTTATCAATTTTATGAATGGTAACAGTCTCAAGTAGTTTATTTAACGAGTCCAATCTACCAGTACATTTTGTCTTTAAGACAAGATCACAATATTTCCTTCTCCATGGTTCTAGTAAGCCTGAGGCATAAACAATTTTTAGTTGGCTTATAACAAAGCTACATAGTAAGAGTATTCAAAGAAAACAGAGAATCAGAAGATCAGATACAAAATTCTAATATGTTTATAACTCTGCATTAAATCGTGTTCCTATCAGTCCAAGCAAAAAAAGGGAACACAATTGGTTATATATTTCTTATAATCTTATAATCTACTTCATGTAATCATATTCAATGGGAGTAAGAGATTTTTTTATTGTCAGTGAATGCTGGAGAAGTATTTACATCATGGCATTGTTGAACTAATTAGTAAGCAAAGCTTTAATGGCCCTCACAATATAAATGCTTCCCATGAACTATCTATTCAAATTGTATGGTGTAAGGTGGAAGAGGGGAAAAAGGAAAGAGAAAGGGAAAGGAGGGAAAGAGGGAGGGAGAGGGAGAGAGGCACAGAGGCACAGAGGCACAGAGGCAGAGACATTAAGCTCACAGGAGGAATGAAAACCACAGTGAAAAAAAAAAACCTAGATAATTGCAGGATTAAATTGTTGATGAGTGTAAGGTGTGGCTGGGGCATCTGTGAACGTATCTGTTGTCCAAAGATCTTTGGACATACAAGCATGAATTTAAAGAAGAGTTCAAGTAAGAATTGCAGAGATAGATGTTTCCACTTAAGGTGACAGTTGAGTGCATGAGATTTCCAAGGGGAGAATAGTAAAGAAATACTATAGAACTAAACACTAAACTGAGTGATAAAAAATTTTAAGAATCAAAAGGAGGAAGAAGGCCTAGTGTAAGTTGACATAGAGAAATAGGAGAACCACAAGAGTTACTTCACCCAAGCTAATGGAAAGATTTTTAAGAAGGCTGTGGTCAGCACTGCTACAAAAGTTTCAAGGGAGATTGAAAAAAATTAGATTGCCAATCTGAGTCAAGATCAATGGTTAGCTTTGAGTGAGAATTTTTCTTTCATTACAGGAAAACAGAAAACTAATGACAAGGTGATAAAGGGTACGTTGCATGACGGGAAGGGATAGGAAATTTTAAAACAATTTTTAAAAAATCTCAGATACAAAAGTATTTTACAATACTTTTGCCTCTCTGGGAAAAGTATTGTAAAAATATTTCTGTGTTCAACGTTTAATGTTTTACTTCTAGCTGAGTTTCATTTTATTATTGTTTACAACTTTCTCTGCTTCTGTCTCTCTCTATGACCTAATTAATAAATAATATGCATAATACACTACATATTATATATAATATAGTATATATGTGCACTTGACAGAGAGATGAGAAGAAAATAAGTTCGAGATAAAGATTTCTAGAATTAAAAAAACAAAGCTGCGTGCATGTTTTGGGTACAGGGGACCAAGTAAATGAAAGAAATCTCCAAAGGAGGGAGTAATTAATTGATGCAAATCCCAAGTGAGGCTAAAAATCAAAGTATAAAGAAAAAAGCCTCGATGAACACATATGCTAAGGTAGAAACCATGGGAGAGACAAAATTAGAAATATGGAATATATCTAAGATGGCAGAATGAGACGTTGCTGTGTAATGGTTTGCGTCTTTTCACCAAAGTAGGAATCATATTCGACTGAGCATAACTGTGGTGACAGGGAGTGGAAATGGGTATTGAGAATGGTTTCTCCTGGCATAGCTATTTTTGGTAATAAAAAACGATAGGAAATGCATTTTAGATGAAAAATAAGTGTTTTTAGGCATTTCTGTGACCTGCGGAGCTTGAGGAACATGTATTTTCATGATCAGACTGTAAAGCCCTGGGATTTCTCCAGAATCATCAACAGATATGGGTGTGAGTGAGGGCCAGTGTCTGATGTTGGGAGCAGGTGGCAGATATTCAGGAAATTGGGGAAATATGTTGCCTTTGTGAATAAAAAGCTTAAATGATAAAACAGACATTCAGATAACTGGATTCTGGATATTAAGGAATGGAATTTTGTTTGGTAGATTTGCTATTTTTTTTTTAAATAAAAAACAGATTCAAATGACTGGTGATTCCCCCCTATTTATAGGTCAGTAAAGACTTATGGGTAAGATCCTGCCTTATACTAGTTTTCAGAAAGTACGTAGTTTAATCACTTAAAGGACTTTATATACCAGTGTGTTGTTTAGGGATAGCCTACCCCAACAGTCTAAGAATAAAAGGTCTAAAACTAAAGAAACAACTGGTGTCAGATTTCAGTGGGCAATATCTTTGGGCAATGGGTGTACTCAATAAGGTGTATTTTGGGAATAAGCCTTCTTAAAGAAAGTCTCCCTCAGGAAGTTGGTTATATATATAAAGATAGGTGCATCCCTATTTTCACTGCAGTAGTATTTACAATAGCTAAGATGTAGAAACAACCTAAGTGCCCATCAGTAGGTAAATAGATAAAGAAGATGTGAGATATGTATATCACACACACAGGAATATTATGCAGTGATAAAAAGAATGAAATGTTGCCATTAGTGCCAGCATGGTTATCAGACAGGAGGGGGTGGGTGGTGGGTGGGAAGGGGACTATAGTCAATAATACTGTATTATTATGTTGGCACAGTGACAGATGATTACTAGAATTAGTGGGGTGATCACATTGTAAGGTATGAAAATGTCAAATCACTATATTGTACACCTGAAACTAATAACCAATATAAGATTGTATACCAACTATACATAAATTAAAAATTAAAACAAGAAGAAAACTATGCAAGTCCATTGAAGTTTCTTTATCTACTTGGATTTTGGCTACCAGAAGACTAATTTCCCTAGGAATCTGAAGCAAACCAGTAGAAGACAATGTAAATTGAATCAGTAAAGGTGTGAAGAACAGGGCAGAAGGCAGGGTCTGAAGATGTGGAAAATACAAGGAGGACAGAGGTTATTAAGGAATTCCTGCTAAATTAGGTTATGTATGCTTTATTTCTGCACTGCCCACTCAAATGTGGTTTTTTGTTTTTATTTTTTTTTTTTCCATTTGGATTTTTTCCCAGTTTTACAAGAAAACTGGTCTTTCAAAAATTCACTGTCATTTTTTTTTCATTTGGGTAATTGAACTCTTAATACTTTTCTGCTCTGACTTTTTGCCTTTCCATTTTTAAAACCTTATCCCTTCACTAGTATAAAACAGTGTTATCCTTGAAGTCTTCTTATATTTTTGAATATTTGAACATCTTCCTCTCACTTCTGTGGAGACTTGTTCTCATCCTGTTTTGTAAGTGTAGTCATTGCACAAAACCTTTTTACTAAACTTATAAACTTTTGTCCTGTTTTAGTGATTAAACATTATTAATTGTGGTAAATATTTCTGTAAGCAAAAAAGAAAATTCATACAGTATAATAATTTTTGTAGTAGATATTGTCCCTTATTTAATTCTAAAATATGAAAACTTCATGTTATTAGTAATTAGTAGCATAGAATTTTTAGAGGCATCATACAAGAAAAATTAAACAGAAAGATACTGAACTATTGTAAAGTTTAAAGTTGGATGTTCCATTGAATACTTGTTGACTAAAAAAATTCACTTGTACATCTCTATGTTCTGTGGACCACGGAGCTTTTCATATGTGTTCTCCTATTTGAATATAATAGTTTATTAACAAAGGCTCCTCCAAAAACTTTAAAAATGCGCTTTGAACTAGTAGTTTCTAACATTAATCTCATTGTTGAAATAGAAATTATAAATTACAAAGGACATAAAAAGGGATATGATTTTGAATTCTGAAGCTTATAGGAAAGACCTATTTTGCTCCCGGATATGCTTTTATTTTTGTTTTTCTTTCTTCCCAGAGAAGAAATAAGCATTAGCTGTCAAATAATACCTTGAACTATTACTGTGAAATTCCTGTGCTGTTCAACACACAACTATGGTGACATTGTTTTGCTTATTAGCTTTTGATCAGATTAATGTTCTAAATGACATTCAAGAACAGTCTAGAAAGACAATTCTTAAACCTTAAAATAAGGATTAAGGAAGCGTTGATACTAAGACTAAGTAATTAAAGTGGGCCTAATTTCCAATTAGAGAACACAGGAAAAAAAAAAGAAAAAAGAGAGAAAAGAAAGAAAACACACAGAAATACTTTGAAATTCATTATATAAGTGAAAATCTTTTGTGGACTTCAATATAGTGGTAATATAGGAACCCTGTAACAGCACCTACATTGTGCCACACACCGATCTGAGCACTGAATGTATCAGATTTATTTAATCCTTTAAACAGGTTGAAGTAGGTATTATTTTAGTCACCAGTTTATAGATAATGAACTGGGGTAGAAACATACTCAAGGTCACACAAGCAGGAAGTAGAAGAGCCAAGATTCAAACTCAGGAGTCCTGGTTAAGATTTTCCTCCAGGCTGATAAACTAAATTTCAGTATTTAAATAGAAAAGTCATAAATACCGTAGGACTGACTTTATTGTTTCATGTAGAATGATGACCTGTTAATCTCAGATACAACCATTTTAAAAACTAATTCTCTAGTAAACCGAAGAAATAAGCAAGAGGAATTAAGCAGAACAATGATTTATTTTCCTTCTTGGCCCCAGAGCACCTTAAAACAGTGTTTTATTTGGAATAAAATCTCAAATTATTTATTGAATTAGTGAATATTTTGCTGCTTGAAGTGTTTTAAACTGTGTAGTGAGTCATATTGACCAGAAATAACAAAATAACTGTACTTAAATACTTTTAAAACCTATCGTACATGGTGAATTAAAAACATTAAAAAGCCCTGCTTTTTGAATAAAATATCAATATAATTTATCAAGTATTATTGAGTGGCACTTAAAATCCCTTTAGTGAATTAAATGTAAGTGTGTCAAGAATATAAGTTTTGGTCTCTCAGAGTACTCAAAGATTTTTATAAATTAAATGTGTTAAAAGTAATTCAAAAAATTTGGCAACCTAAATAAATAGCCATTATTTTCTTATCAAAGAATGTTAAGTACTCCAAAAACAATAACAACCAACTATTGAGTAAGACTTCGTTGTAGGGCAGCAGTCACATTTACTGAATCTTTGTTCTGAATCAAGAATTTTCATACCAACAAACACCAATAGCACGGTTTTAAATAATGACTGCAAACCGACCAGTGTATTGACTGAGCAAAGTACATGAGCCAAACTATATGACCACAAAATATATGATCAAACTTTAATAATATAGTTCTTTCCAAGAGCAATAGGTTCATTTGAATTGGAATTGGACTACCCTCTTACTTTTTGCATACTTAAGAGTTTATAAAATATATACTGCAGATTAGGGACTATAAATTCTGGAAGTCTTAGAATAAAGCAATAAATAATTGTGGTGCACATTCTTAAAATCTGTCTGAATTATTGACAAATAGCCGACTTCAAGAATACAGATCGCTCATAGTTCCTAACAGCAAGCTAATAGGACAATTAGATAAATAAATTAAGCATATATTTTATCATGTGACATACACATGAGGAATTTTTAAATCATGTTTTTTTTCTTTAATAAGATATGAGAAAGCAGTATTTTCATTAAATAGAAATATTACCACATTAATAAAACATTTAGCAAATATTCTAAATTTAGGAAGGCATGAATTATTACTAAGATAATAATGTGCTCTGAGGATTCCCTCTCCCTTTATTGGGGAGAATGAGCTCTCTTGGGTATGCAAGATGCCCTTGTGTGATGGATGCCTTGGACAGACCATGGGATTGGTAGAGGGGCAGATGTTGCCTCCTCTTCTCACTGCCCATTGTGAGGCTGGATCCTTGGCCAAGTTACTTAAACTTTCTTAGTTCTAATATCCTCATATATGAGATAGAAATAAAAGTAATTATTTTAGTAGATAGTTGTGAAGAGGAAATCCAACCTTACATGTAAATTTTTTACTACTATGTGAGGTGTACTTAAAATGTTGATGAATACTTTTCTGTAAATGTGTCTTTTCCTGTGTGTGTAGAGATTACTTCCTGTAATCTATATAACTGGAAGTATATGATTGTGTTCAGTATGTTACGGCACAAACATTGGGCCTTATGATTTCTTAAAAATATTTTTGCAATTCTTTTAAAGCAATCACCCTCTTCATAGATTCACAGAAATTTTTAAACACACATAATATTGAAACAATTCATCTCATTGATGTGCAAAAGTCTCCTGAGGCTTAATGGTAATTAGGGCAGCAGGTTTTCTTGCAAATAAATCAAACATCAAGTGAAATATCTTCCTGCCATGTACACAAAACATCTAACAACTTCATTTAGACATACTTAGGTCATATTTTGTTTAATGATGTCTTGTTCCTGTTTGAAAATAAAACTTTTATGATTTTTTTAAAAAATCTAGTCTAGTATGTTTACTGCGCTATTTGACTTTCTTAGTCTTTGGGAAGTATATTGGGTCCCACTAAAAAAAAGACAATTTCCAAATACTTCATCTTTTAGCTCTGTAATGGTTGTCACAACAAAGGAATTGTTTTAATAAAAAGTTCAGCCAAACCAACATTACTGCTCCGTAGTTCTTACATTCATCTCTTCCTGTCTCCCTTGAACATTCCACAGAGCTGCAATTCCAGACCCTTTATGGTTTCTTCAAAACTCCATCTCTGCCTGCATCTCTTTACCCTCAGTATATTTAAAAGATGACAAAATATGCCTCATTATTAGGTCAAAACTGTCAAATGTAACGCTTAGCTTCCTGTATTTTTTTTTCTTTCACCATTTCTCCTCTTCCCCTCTTCCTAGTCCAAAACAGAGAAAAAATACAGGAAGGCTTACCTTGTTGGCTTGATGTTGGATACCTCACTCTCTGGACATCCGATCATCTTTATTGAATCCTTGCTGTTATTCCTCTCTCTATGTGGCCCTTTTTGCTTTTGAATAAATGCATTTTGGGGATCTGCTCCTAAATGAAAATAAGAAACTAGCAAGTTAAGACCCTTCGGCCAATTCAGATATCTTCTTTTTTGTTCTTTTCTTTAGCACTACAATTCTGGAAACATTTTTCACTTTTTCACACTCCTCATCTTGTCTTGACTTTATACCTATCCTCCTGCACCTATGCTGATCTTCAGGCATGATATATTTGTTGGGTTAGTGCCTCCCAAATTGTGTTCCATCTTTTCAACCCTGTTCTCAAGCAAGCCCTTGCCTCTGACTCATTCTTTCTATTTTAATGGTACCATTGTTTCTCCAGTTACACAAACCAAATGTTACGGATACTTCCACTTTTCTCTCTTGGTTTATTTCTAATTGTTTACTAAGTCCGGTATATTTTCCAAATGTATTTCTCTCTTGTTTATTTCTGTTGCCACAGCAATAGTTTTAATCTTCATTTGCTTCATTGCTCCTACTGCAGACTTCTCATTAGTTTCCTTGTTTCTAGCTTCTTTCTCCACCTGCCTCAAACGGTAACTCTGGTAGTATCCTCTTCTGCTCAAGTTCTTCAAAACAAATAATTGCAACTCAAAGACGTTCTAACTTCTTTTCCATTGACATGGGCTTCTGTGACCTGGCTACAATTTATCTGTGTGGACTTAGCTACTACTGCTTCCCTGTAATTAATTCCTGCTCTAACTATAAGAATTTCTTGGTTTCTGATGCCTTTTTGCTCTCTCTCCTTTTTGTTTCTTTCTTTCTTTTTTTTTTTTAAGAAGAAATACCTTCTTGCCACGGCACTTATCTGTAACTTAGGAAATCCCAATGTCTTTTACTCTTTACTGATATCAGCAAAGTTTTACTTTTAACTCCTTCAGGCCAGTAGAAGCTGGTTTGCACTTCTCTTAGGAGAATTTGTATTTTCTGCCTTCCGTTGTATTCTTCTGTATCCATAGCAATTTCTTCTAGTATATTATAATTTCTATGAGAGAAATGGCTTTCCCATCATTGATGTTTATAAGGAGAATAATATTTATTTAAGAAAAATATGAATTCATTTAATTTTAGTTTCTATATTTTACTTACAAAGATTATCTGAGCATCGTGCTTCCAAAATCAAAAGACAATTTTATTTCATTTCACTATATTGAAACTGGAAGTTTCTTTTAAGTCTTTCTTTTCTTTTGTCTTTATTGTTGTTTTTCATGGAATCAAGCAAACTTTAACATTATTTTTTCTTTATATTTTGTACAATTGCCACAGTTGCATGTGTTTTGTCACTAATGAGAAATTCATTTTAGAGATGCTATCATATATGATTGCTACATTTAAAACAATAATATTATGTGTCCTAAAATCTTGGTGTAAAGAAAATTAACAAAAATCAATTATCTTTTAATATGATCTTGGAAGAGTTGAATAAGTCTAACTATAGATTTATAATATTTATATATATTAAAGTAACATATTTTATAAAAAATTAAAATATTTTAATAAAATATTTATATTTATAAAGATGTTTTTAATCTACTTATTAAGGAGCTATGTGTTATTCAAATAGGCCAAATTTCCCTTTCTGAGTCATTAGATATATTTTGTTATTTAAAATTTATATTTTATCTATTTTGAAAACATCTAAATTGCATATAAATTACATCTTCCAGAAAATAATGTATTTCAGAATAAAATCAACAGAAGTAATCAAATGAAGAATAAGAGAAGATAATACCAGACACTTACACGAATGAATAACTTTCATTGATCCTTATTAGGTTTCTAAGTATTCTGGCATCTAAGACCAAAATATAAATATGTTGGGATAATTATTGACCCTTGACTTTAATTTTTATAACCTGAACTTGACAGGAACATGAGTTTTGGAGCAACTTGATTTACAGAAAGCCACAATCAGGAGGCAATCTTGCCTATTATTATGAGTGGTATAAAGCAATGTGTAGGAGATACCAACAAGTAAATTGATGAAAAAGCAGATTCTAAGATTTCTTGTAAGAGGTTGTGGAAATATTGTTCATGTGAGCTCGTGGTTAAAAGCTCTACATAGTTTTAATTTCTCAGCATTTTCATTCATTCTTTCTTTCGTTCCTTCTTTTTTATCTTCTGATTCAGACACTTTATAAAGTAGTAGTGTATTTAGCAACTAATGGACACTGATACTGAGGCGAAATCCTAAGGGAAAGGCAAGTACACCTCACTGAAAAGCCCTTTAGTAATAACTCTGATTTGATTTGGGAATATCTCTCTGCATTGCAAGCAGAGAAAAAATACATGGAGCATCAAGTAATGTAACTTAAAGGTGTAAATGGATATATAGCGAAGTAAGAGAATGTGTTTGAAAGGGGATTTCAATTACCTTATTCAGAATATTTCTTTTATAAATATGATTGTGAACTCTTTGTGACCTCATATAAAAATAAATTTTACAGGGGATACTAGTTTGTCAAACTGAATTTGATTAAAGGGCAGTTGGCGAACACTTTATTGAGTATGGCTCACAGGCTACGAGAAGTTAGTTCAGAAGATTTACTACCATAGATTGAATCTTGCATCTCACCATAAACCCAATTTATCATCATATATTACTTTATCAGATAGTTCCACGAGGTAGCAAAATTATGCTGCAGCTTTCATTAAGTTTTTGGCACATGTGACTGGATTCTAAGAATATATAGCCTCAACATGAACATTTTATTGTAAACTGACTTTATTGCTATCAGTCCACATGAACATAGGATGCTACCTTTAATAAAAAACACCAACATAATCCAGAGCAGGTTGTTTTCTCCTTAAATTGCTCACAGTGGAAGGCAGACTTCTGTTTTTCTGTCCGTTTTCCTAGTTATCTTAAAATGCAGAATTTTGTGCCAAAGAAGGGAATTCTATGTTTATGTTTTTAATTTGTATCCCAATAAATTAATTAGAGCCAAAATACAATTATTTCACATAAAAATAGAATACTAACTTTGCCTTTACTTCTTAGCAAACACAAACACATCTGTATAGTGGAACTAATATCGCAGAATTTCAGACCTGAAGTCATAAGTTCCAGTCCCCTGCTTCCAGATGAAATAATTTTTTTTTGACACTAAGGAGTCAAATTTGCTAAGTACATACTATTGTTAAACATTGTTTCAAGAATCTTACGTACTCATATATTAAACCATTTAATCCTTAAAATAGCTCTATGGTAGCAAAAGAAAAGAAAATTGCTCTATGGTGAAAAGTAACATTATTATCCTCATATTTATACATTTTTAATAAAAATTTCTACCTCATACAAGTTAGCATTTTCTTTTTTTATCTACCTGATGCATTTTTAGTATATACATCAATTGCATAATGCATATCAATATAGGCTAATTTATGAATTGTTGTAAAACAAATGTAGTAAATAACTTGGACGTCACTCTGTGTACTATATTCTAATAATTAGAATGTCTCTTTTACTCAGCAAGTAAAACTAAGGCAACAGCACTACAAATTTTAATTGCTTGTTGTTGTAAACAATATTAACAATTGTTTACAAGCAGAAACAAAGGCTTATTTGTATTTACTTTGTCTTTTCCCTTTTAAATTTATTTTTAATTTACAACATGTAAAGCAAATGGATACTTTTTACAAGAATCTCGAAGCAACACTGATCCCATTTCTCTATTTGCAAACAATTTTTCTTCACTATTAATCCCTGCTATGCTGTTCTACCTATTTGAGGGGGAAACATGAGCAAATCTAAGATCCCTTGCTAATTTTATGTCTTTAAAGTCATCTTTCAGAATATATTGGAATGCCCCTTCCCTCTGCTTTCTTCAAAACTAAGACCCAACTGAATTTATCTTTATAGGTCAAACATTTAATTACTTACTCTTTCAATTTATGTAATTCTCTAGTTTGGAACTAAACAAATTAAATTAAATTAGCGAGTTCCATTCAAATCTATATAATTGGGACAAATGTTTTTGACTCTGTTTAACACCCTTTTCCTGGATTTTAGGTTTGGTCTCATAAAAAAAGAGTGGTGATTTTGCCAAAGAATAATTAAATCTTAATAGGAAAGTAGATTGAAGAAACAAGTTTGATTACATTTCCTCAATAATCAATAAATGGCTCTGCATTCGAGGTATTTTATCTGAGGACAGTAACTCAAATCACCTGGATATGACTAATCTCAAAAACTAGGTATTTTAGACTTTTATCAGAGAATAATCTATAGTTGGTGATTGCATTGGTTCATCAAACATTTATATTTAGCCTATAATAAAATAAAAATTGGATTTTTTTCAATTTTCAACCTTTCCTTCTAGGTTTTTCTGTCATCAGATACAATCTGTCATATGTCAACAGACATATTTAGCCTTGCCAACTAGTGGCAGCTGAAGACTGTAATTGGCTAATAGATATGCAAACATTGAACAAATAAACTGGAGAATACCTTGTGTATAATACTTAGGTTACTAATGAATTTATTTGCATAGACAAACATTAAATAAATAAGCTGTAAAATACATCTGTATAATAATTATGTTACTAATATACTTATTTGCCTTGTATTTATTAGACTCAAATCACTCCTGTGTTTATACATCCTGATTTATTAACATCCTGTAGAATGTTATGGATGGGTATTGCAAAGATTTTTGGAATATTGTTCGTGTCATTCACTGGTGGTTAAGTAAAAGTGTGAAATCACACACAGCTCATTATAGCAAAGGATAAGCCTGATAATAAGGATAAATCAAGGTGTGATGGGAATAAAAAAGGAAGAAATGCTTTCTTTGAAAGGATTGGAAAGTTCCCCGAAAAATGATAACGTTTAAACTGCAACTTGAAATATAAGTCCAGTACGTGTGTTGGATAGAAAAGAAAAAATTATAAATAGGAAAAAAAAAACAGAAACTTTATTTGAAAACTTAAGCTACCTGAAAAATCCTGCCATTCCTAAGAAATTTTACAATATTCAAGATGGCTAGATGGCCTGATGCCTGGGATAGAAGAGAGAAGTAACCCTGGTCTCATAGGACTTGTCCCTAGGTAATAGCAGATAAATCAAGAAGGACTTTTCACCCTGTATTTCAGATATGTACTTATATGTGTGGAAAACAATGGGATGATTGTAAGTAACTGATATAGGAAGACTTTCATTTAAATGCATCACTCTAGTACCATTATGGATGCAGAACTAGAGGAAAGCAAAGTTGGAGAGCAGAAAAGCAAAACTACAAATTGGAAACGATGAAGTTCTGAACTAGACTATCTATTTAGGAAGTCGAGGACATGCACATATTTCTCATTCTTTGAAATGTCTTTGCTCTTTCTTTGAAGTTAAGCTTGCAAATAATTTTTATTAAAATGGAGGTACTCAGTGTGTGAACGTAGTGATTCGGGACTTAGTGGTTTCAATTCTAGAAATCTGTATTTCAAGTCCCAGGATCCTTCTAGTGCTGAATAACTCATGGCATTGGGGGTTGGGATTAAGGTAAATGGATCCAACACATTTTTTGTTCTTCTGCTACCTTAATATTTGTTTTGCTTTTAGAAATGGCCGTATCACCAGAAAGGTCATCTTTTAAAATTGGCTATTTTTTTCATATTATTAGCTGTTGAGGTGAAAAAGCCTACCCACCATTGATTTTGCATGGCCTATTGCTTGGAGTTTATTCCACAAGTCTACAACCATCATTAATGAATTTACTACTCTTTGCATTTTAACTCCTTTTCCTGAGGCCCTCTGCTACTATCTTGCCCTGCCTTCTCTATCTCCTCTCCATGTTTTGTTTTGTTTTTTTGTCCTTATACATTTCTTCTGATTCAATTCTCCAGACCACTCTCTTTACATATGAATTACCAACAAGTTTCCAGCTGTTGCTTGAAGTATTTCTCTGGAGTTTTCCTATCTATACTTATGTGATTTATATGACAGTCTGTATATTCTATGACAAATTATATTTTGAAGGGCTTCTCTTTAAAAATTCATAGCAGTAACTTTAAAACCCAACTCAATTGACAACAAAAATAAAGCTATGTGGTCTTGGGAAATATTGTTTTCACTTATTAAGTATTTAAGGGAGCACTTGATGCTATAAACCAAACATATTTGTTTGCTGTAGATTTCTGATATTCACTATTGGGTCTTCTAGTAAAAATATTTTAATGTCACCAAAGTGTAGTTTATTCTTATTGTTAAAAGTAATAACAATAGATTTCCCACCATTTCTGTAAAAGCTTGATTAGGATAATTAACTTAGTAGAACCAGAAATTATATTTGAAACTGTTATATTGTCTTTCTAACTTTATGCTGAAGCCATTTAAACATGCACATGCACACACACACACACACACACACACACACAGATGAGCACGTGGGAATTTTCAACTCAACTTATAGTTTGAGATAGATTAAAAATAAACAGTACAGTGTAATTACATGTATCAAACAAGAAAAATGAGTTGTAAAAAATTTTTGATGTCCACCACCATTCCCTTCACCTGCTCTCTTGTTTACTCCCACACTATCACAGAGAAAGTCAGAAGGGTTTTGTTGAAAATAATTTTTCCACAGATGGGAAGGAGGAAGGAGGCACATGCACAGTTCACAATAGAGTTTGCACTCCAATTAGAACTCAATGCTGCCGCTGATCTGACAGGAGGCGGAGCTTATGCAGTAATGTGAGTGATGGGGAGTGGCTGTAAATACAAAAGAAACTTCCCTTGCTCACCTGCCACTCACTTCCTATGGTATGGCCCAGTTCCTAACAGGGTGTAGAGGCCTCCTGGCCTAACTAGACTGTAAAAGCATTGAGGGCAGGGAGTTTCTCATCCTATTCTTTACCCTTAGATATGTGTACAAGCCTATTGCATTCTGAATAGCTTCTGAACAGATATTTCAGTGTGACTTCAATGTTAACAATCCTATGTTTATGTCTTTTACATTCCAGTACTTTTTTCTTGAATAAAATATAATTTAATAAAAGTAATCTAGATGTAGGGTTTTTGCTGGTGGTAGTTGTTTGTTCACAGCTTACCATAACTAAAATACCCGTTGCTCGAAAATTAGGGAGCAGTGACAATGCTTGGGGCACACTTAGTCCATGAAAAATCTTCCCAAAGAAAGCACTCAAACACTTTACTGCTACCAAACACTCCAAGCCAGGCCCAAAACCTCCGTATTATTGTCTATTTCTGTAAAATAAATGAAATGACCTAAAGCAGCAGCGTTCAACTTTTGGCTTCCCTGAGTCACGTTGGAGGAAGAATTGACTTGAGCCACAGATAAAATACACTAACGATATCTGATGAGCTAAAAAATCAGTGGCAAAACAATCTCATGTTTTAAGAATTTGTGTTGGGCCACATTCAAAGCCATCCAGGGCCATGTGCAGCCTGTGGGCCACAGGTTGGACTTGCTTGGCTTAAAGCAGAGTGTGAGTTGAAACTTTAAATTGAGGGGTGGAGGGGTCCCCAGCAGCAGAAGAGGGTGAGCTCCAATGGGCGAGCTCTTTTCAAACCTGTGCTCCTGTCATATTTGTTATGTCCCATTTAGTAACCAAGTCACTTGGTCTATGTAGTCAAACCTGGAGTCTATGATGGAAGGAACTACAAGAGTCATGGATGCAGAGATGTGTGTCTCATTTCACCATTATTCTCACAGTCTACCGTGGCCTCTCTTCTACCATCTCTTCTAGCTCAGAGAGACTGTGGCCACGAAATAGTGACAGCTATCCATCAGACACACTCAGAGGATACATAAACCTTTCCTATACATGGTGGCAGGCTATGTTCTCTGTTATAAAGAGAATGTGAGTTAATGAACTTTATAATGGAAAGATTCAAAAAGTATGTATTTTTGTCTCCTCCAGTACGCAAACTGCTCTGCTAAACTGTGAATATATTATAGATATCTTCAGAGATACACATGTATTGTTGAAATAGGAATTAGTAAATAGGATTGGAAACAGCAACTGGTAAACAAAGAAAAACAAATAACTGTTGTCTTAATGGAAAGTGAAATGAACTAGTTTCCAGAAAAC
This sequence comes from Lyroderma lyra, assembly GCA_004026885.1. Classification (NCBI taxonomy): domain Eukaryota; kingdom Metazoa; phylum Chordata; class Mammalia; order Chiroptera; family Megadermatidae; genus Lyroderma; species Lyroderma lyra. The sequence continues at coordinate 2,562 of PVJL010013925.1, read as the reverse complement.
CTGGATAAATGTTGACTTGGAAACCAAAGGCTCATACACGTATCAAATGAGATACGTAAATTCATTGAGGTCAGGCTCCCTCTCTTAGTCTCATTTGTTTTCTCACTGCTGAGAGTGGTGTCTCCCACACAGTATAGGCACCTTTTAATTGTTGAATGAATTACAAATAAAACATAAAAGGAAGTGAAAATGGATGACTTAAAAATAGGCTGACCAGACGCGTGATGTTAAAGGGGACAGAAGATAATGGTACTGTCCCATACAAACAGACTCGTGTGGTCAGCCTACTGACACCTTGAATTTAACCCAGTGAGAGTAGGCTGACCACATATATGTACCATTTGAAATGGGGCAGTATCATTGTTGTCTGTTCTGTTTAATCTTGGTCCTAGCACTTAGTAAACATGCGATTTGGAATAAGACATTTTTTGAACCTTAGTTTTGTCTTTAATAAAATAGGAATTTTATATATATATGTGTGTGTATATATATATATGGTATTGTATAGTAATATTATATACATTTAACCTGGTAAAATAAAAATGGAATGTTTATTTACTAGATGCCATTTTTTGAGGGTAGAAACCATGCAGACTTTTTTCGAATATAACTACTGCTCAGCACAAAGTCTTGCATTGTAGATGTGTTTAATAATGGGTAGAGAAAAGTTAATTTAAATACAAATATGCAAATAGGAAATTACATTTAATGAACTAACCTTCAAACCTTAAAGAAAACCCTCAAACCCTGAAAAATAATTAAACATTAGTCACACATAATCTAGTATTCTTGATATATCTTCTGATACCCAGCTGGGTTAATTTTTGGATTAGAATTGCCATGCTGATTTTGTACTACATGATCTGAAAATAAGACTGGCAATACTACATTAGTGCTGATCAGATTTAATTGGCAACACCTTAAATAGTATCTAAAAATTCAGAAGATCTATCCATTTGGAATGCTCTGAATATATTTATTTGCTCAATCTAGCTTATGTGGAATTTTGAAACCTGATCCATTGCTAATGTTTGGCTCCTGATGCTTTCATATTTTATTTTGTTTTTTTTCAGAGTAACATTTTCTTTTTCTTCTCTGTTCCTTTTTTTAAAATAGACTTTCTCTTTTTAGAGTGATTTTAGCTTCACAGCAAAATTGAATAGAAGGTACAGAGACTTCCATGATACCCTTGGCCATAATATATGCAAAGCCTCCTCCCACATTGTCTACATCCCTCCCCAGAGTTGTACATTTGTTACACCTGATGAACCTACACTGACATGTAATCACCCAAAGTTAACCTAAGGATTAACTCTTGGTGTTGTACAGTCTGTGGGTTTGGACAAATGTATAATGTCATGTATCCACTACTATACTATCACACAGAATAGTTTCAGTACCCTAAAATCCTATGTGCTCTGTTCATTCACCTCTCCCTGCCCCCTAACCTCAGGCAACCACTGATATTTTTACTGTTTCCATGGTTTTGCCTTTTCTGGAATGTCATATAGTTGGACTTATACATTATATAGCATTTTCCTTTTTTTCTTTTTTTGGGTAGCTCCCTGGCTGGGAATTGAACCCAGGCTGTGATGTTGAGAGTGCCAAATATATAGCATTTTCTGATTCTATCATTTAATAATATATATTTCAATTTTCTTCATGTTTTTTCATGGCTTGACATTTTATTTCTCTTTAGCACTACTTAATACCCCATTGTCTGCATGTGCCTGAATTTATTCATCTATTCACCTATTGAAGGATATCTCAGTTGTTTCCAAATTTTGACAATTTTTTAAAAAGCTGCTATAAATATCCACGTGCAAGTTTTTGTTTGAACTTAAGTTTTCAAATCATTTTAGTTCGCTTTGTTTTTTTTAAATTAACTTCTAAAAATGCTCCCTTTAAAAAGAGATTGGCTACCTACGATTGAAATGTGGATTTCAAAGTGTATTTCAAATTTCAGAAAGCACCATGAGGATCACTGATGATGAAAGGAAGCAATTATATAGAGATGGTGGATCCTGGAAATTTATCAGTCTTTAGGGAAACACAGGAACTTGTAAAATTAGGTCATGATTCTGTGCTGAGGGAGTTGTTATTGCACATCTACTTATCTCAGCAGTTAAGAAACTGCTTCCAAAATGACTTCCCGGTTAAGCTCAGCCGACACATTGGAACTTAACTGACAAGTTGGCACATATAAGTGGACATCTTGCACCCACATTTAGTACATGTTATTTCCCTGAGTATATTGGCTCTTAAACTTTATTTTCAAGACCCCCTTGAACCAAGCCTCCGGCAGTGGTAATTTTCATTCTTGAATGCTTGACAAACTCATGGACAGAAAAACCTCTGTGTCAGTACTTTTGACAAAGATTCAGCCAAATAAAACAGGAAATACTAGCAATAAGATGAAGAAAAAAATTTTAAATAATTTAATATTTTTCTTAAATTGATTAGACTTATATTAGGCATTGGAAGAGATTATAGTTAGAGTCAATTTATTATTAATATACACAGGACAAAATATATTGAGTACTAATGATTTAGTCTATTTTC
>PVJL010013924.1:7625-30289 GCA_004026885.1 Lyroderma lyra | reverse complement strand
GGGGGGGCGGGCGGGCTCGGCGTGCCGGGGCGGGGGTGGGGGGACGACGGGCGGGCTCGGCGTGCCGGCCCATGGGCGCGGAGTGAGCCAGGTGAAGGGAATGGAGAGCCCAGCACAGCTGCCGTCTGGGCGGGTCCCTGCGCCACGTGGGGGTCAGGCATGTGGGGTGGCGTGAGAGACGGTGGGGGGCGGGGGTGCACCGTCTCCCTGCACCAACTCCGCAGCCCGGGCCTCAGGTGAGCGGAGCAGACGGCAGCACCGGCCCCTTTCAGGGAGGAGGGGGACCCAGGGCTCAGGGGGACCCGGGCCTGCTGGACATCGCTCAGCCGGTGCACGGTAACTCTGCCCCGGCTGCCCGCCCGCCCGCTGCTGCTCTGTCCCTGGCAGCAGTGCCGATGCCTCCCGGTATGCTGCTGTCACCCCTGAGATGCCCACGTGCAGGGCAGCACCAGAGCCCACGGGACGCTCGTGCAAAGTAGAAAACGAAGACCGTGGCTCTGCACAAGGCCAGCCCAGCCCCACCGGCCAAACGCAGGCTGCATGTCAGCCCCTCTCATACCTCCCCACCTGCTGGGGTACCCCTGTGCCGTCAACAGCCTTCAGCCCTGCACGGGGCCATCCTGCCCTGGAGGGTCCCTTCGGACCGCTGACCCCTACTGCCCGCACTTCCTGGTCCATTCACCACCTGACCCACGGGCCTTCTCCACCTGCGTCCCGCCCTGTGTCCACTCTGCTCCACGCACACCGGGCTCCTCCGTGCAGCTGCGCCTCTGACACAGCTGTTTCTCTTGCCTCTCCTGACTTCCAAGTCCTCTCCGCTTCTTAATTGTCCTGATCCTGATCCAAGACACCTGTCTGTCCCTCTGCGAAGACTCCCTGACTCTCCCCCTCCAAGCTGCACGAGCTCTGCCTCGGATCCCCCCGCGGTGTCTCTGACTTGCCGCCCAGCCGCTGGCGTAATCTTCGGAGGATGCAAACGACACCCTAGAACTCTCTTGTCTAAAAACCGCCCCCAGTCTTCCCTCAGCTGTTGGACACAGAGCAAACCCTCACAGTGGCCTCCAGAGAACTCATCTCATGTGGACTCCACCTTCCCCACATCCTCACCTGACACCTTCCCTCCCCTGGTCGGGCCTTGGTCCATTTTCTTGAATTCAGAACTTTTTCCTGCCCCGGGGCCTTTGCACACTCTGGAATGCAGAGAGAATGTTCCTGACTCGTTGCAACGTGCTCTGCTTGTCTCGTGCTCTCGTCGTAATATAACACTTAGTAATGTGTGTTGCAGACACGGTTCTAAAATCTTTCTGGGTATTTGCTCATTTAATCCCCACTCCGACTCCAAGAAGGAAATTCTATTAACTGGGAGGCCCTGAGACATTCGGGGAGGCTCGTCGTGCAGGTCAGTGTGATTCCGGACGGTCTACTTTCCCGACTCCCTGGGGAAGTTTTCCACGTACACTAGCCAGTGTGCAGCCTCGCCTGGTTTTTGTAGTTCTGGCGCACGCGTGCACACACACACACACACACACACACACAAAACTACGTGAAACAGGCTGGGGACTCAGCACGTGCCACCCGGCGAGCCAGAAGCAGCCAGGGGACAGCACAGACCACTCCTGATGCATCCTCAGCGGCCGCACGCGGGAACTAGGCCGTGAGTGACCATTGTATTCGTTGCCTAAGGCTGCCGCACTAACGGCCCCGAAACTGGTGACTTAAAACCATGTGCACTTATTCTCTCACCTCCAATTTCAGCGGGTGGAAATCAGGGTGTCAGCAGGGCAGGGTTCCCTCCGGACGCTCAGGGACGACCCATGTCCTGGCCTTCCCCTTACATTCCCTGGCTCGTGGCCCCTCTGCACGTCTCCACAGCCAGCGTCGGAGCATGTCACTTTAGCTGTCACACTGCTGTCTTCTGCGTCACCTCCCCTCTGCCTCCCTCTGCTAGGACCTGGCTCACCCGGGATTGTCCCCCCACCTCAAGACCCTGCAATGTCCCTGTGACCTAGTCACAGGTTCCTGGATATCTTCGGGGCCATTGCTCAGCCGGGCACACCAGTATGGCTGCAAACAAAGAGCCAACAGTCACCACGCACAAGCCTGACACCCCTGGAGCGTACGTGAGCGCTCACGTCCGACCTGGAGACGGAGACTGTGAGCATCACCCCCGTTTCCCAAACGAGGGGACGGCTTAGCCCGTGGCCGAGACAGGATTCGAACTTGGGCTGCTGGAGCCCGCAGCCTGTGCCCCTGCCCCATAGCACCCAGAGGCGCAGGGGTCCCCCCAGGGTTACCGAGGTGGGCACGGCCGGGCAGCCGCATGGAAAACCTCTCGATGGGCTCCGTGTTGGCGGTGACGCCTCCTTCCGGACGCCCGCGGGCCAGGCTGGCCCTGCCACACGTCGTCCCCGCCGAACAGCCACAGCTCTGCGATGTCTGGTCGGCGGGCCTCCGCTCCTGTCTCCCCCTCGGACTCCGGAGCGCGGCGGCTCGTTAATGTATTATTTATTTTATTACCTTATTGTGGAAGTTGGTGTTTATAATTTGCTCCTGTCTGTAATGGCCTGCTAATGCACACACTGCTGAATAATTGAACAGTGTCTTGTCACCGCCCCTCAGAGCCCAATTCCCCCCTCCTGCTAACTAGGTCACTGTTCTAAGGCCCGTCCTGGCGTACCCCTCTTCTGTGGCGCGTGCCCGTGGAGGGGGCAGCCCCCAAAGGTGTGCTGGGACCAGGGCTGCCCGGCGTCACCAGGGCCTGGAGCACGGGGGTGCTACGCATCGCCTCCACCTCGAGGGTACAGAGCACGTGGGATGGGCTGAACAAAGCCCCCGAAGGGGTCCACATCCTAACCCCCGGAACCCGCGGGCTTTGTGGCTGGGATCGAGGCGGGGACCTTGGACGTGGTCCCAGATTATGTGGAGGCGGAAGGGTCAGGGGAGGGAGAGAGACGGCGGTGAGATGACAAAGCAGAGACAGGTCTGAACAGGGAACACACCGGCTTGGCCGACGAACAGAGGGGCCCCAAGCCGAGGGCTGCAGGCGGCCTCGGGGGCTAGAAAGGAGGGGACGCGACTCTCGATGGGACCCTGCCCTGCTGACACCTTGACTGTCACCGCGCACGCCGTCTCTGACCGTAAGAGCGTGCATCTGTGTCATTGAAAGCGGTAAGCTCGTAGTGACCTGCTAGAGCCACCACAGGCGGCAAATGCACCGCGGCAGGTGCTTCCGCCTAACACGGAGCCTGGCACACAGCTGCGGCCATGGGACGGGCGCCAGCACAGGGGACGCGGTCAGGGGCGCCAAGGGAAGGCAACACAGCGACCCGTGAGCGCAGACACGGCACCGAGGCCCACGCAGACCAGCTGACAACACCCAGGTCCCCCGGCCAGGGCCACAGGGGGCCAGCAGACAACGGGGAGCAGAGCAAACCCAGAGCTGCAGCGCGGAGAAGGGACCCCCACCCCCGCCCCACCGGCCATGGCCACCACGCGCTCCCTGCCGGACACACTGTAGAGACAGCAGAGTCCCCACCCCAGCCAGTGAGTTAGGCAGAACAGACACGAGAAATGAGGGGCTGGGAGGGGTCAGTAGACCCTTCCAAGAGCGTTCAGTGAGCCAGGGGCGGACGAACCCCACAAGCCCTGCACCCCGGAGCTGGGCTAGGCCGCGCTCTGGGACACTTGCTCTCCTCTTGCAGGGGTCCTCATCCACCCTGGCAGGCAGCAGATAAAGGAGTCCGAGCCCAGGGTCTAACCAGGGCCCTCGCGGGCAACTGGCTCTGGAATGATTGATTACTCTTCCATACGAGCTATGGGCTGGGGCCAATGCCGTTCCCGTTGCCATTTCTTATCGGGTCTCTGGTCAGCCGGTCAGTCACCAGCAATAATTGGGTCCCTCCCCCGAGCACCCACGTGCTGCACTCAGGAGAAGATTAAACAGGGGAGGGGCAAGATCCTGGCCCCGAGGTCCCCAGCCCTGCAGGGCGAGCTGGCCCAGGGCCAGGGAAGCCGGACCTCAGGAGCAGCAGCCGTGGGAACGTTGGCTCATCCCCTGGCTCGTGGCTTCTTTGGAGGGACAGACAGAAAGCATTAACGTCCATGTGATCCGTGAAGAAATAAGCCAGGTCCCCCTCCCCCACCCGCCATGGTGACACCATAGGCCAGGGAATAAGAAGTCATGCCCCTAAATGCAAAGCACATGGCAGCGCCTGTCTGCGTGCACCGTAAGGGACTTGTGTCCTGGGGACAGTGAGGGCCCCACCCTCTACCAGGGCGTGGCTGGCATGGCGTGGGGGTGGCGTGTCATTAAGGTCAGACCATCGGCATGACGCCCTCCTCCCTTCGCGTGCTCCTGCCACGAACGTGCGCTGAAAACCCGGTCGTGCTCTCAGGCCCGAGAACCGGGCGTCTGAGACCCACACCCCGGGCCGTCAAGGGGCTCCGGCTCCGTGTGGGGGAGCCGACGTCAGCAGGCAGCTTCAGGACGGGCGCTCAGGGTCCGGGGAGGGTCAGAGGGCAGGAAGGGGCGGGGCCTAACGGGGACACCGCCAGCCAGGACGCCGTCCCCATAGGTAGGAGCTCCTCCGGCCACCGGCAGGGTGCTTCCCTGAGCAGAAACGCGGAAGCAAGGGGGGGAATAAAACGCCCTCCGCCCCCAGGAACGCCTCGGTTCTGGCTGAATAAACGGACAACCTGGGGCGTGAGGCCTTGCAAGCTGCCCAGCTCTGGCTCGTTCAACAAGAGCTACTGAGCCCCGGCCTGTGACAAGCCTTGACTGGACTTTTGGGACATGGCAGTGGCCCAGGCCCTATCGGCCCCCCAGGAGGGGTAAAGTGGTGGGGGAGCAGCCCCACGGGCAGACGGGCGCCTCGTCACGTGGCGTCCTCACAGCGGGCACATGCTCTCTGCCTGCCGAGCATCCCTTTTGCTGGAAGTCCGAGCCCAAAGCTGGGTCAGATTCTACAAGGGGAAGGGCTCCCAGATGGCCATCACGGTGGTGGCAACAGGAATCAGCCTTCCACACCCCGGGGGACAGTGGCATCAGCGTGCGAGTTGGGTCTACTTGGTCACAGGAAGTGTTTCCTCAAGAGATTCCTCCGGCAGACCCCCACCCTGCCCAAACTTCACAGATGTCTCCTTTTCATAATAAAACAATAATAATTATTATTACCATCGCTATACGCATTTGGAGAGGCGACACAATTCAGTCCACAGCCCTGGGCAACTGGCGAAGTCTGGTACAGGACAAAACAAAAGGTGTCCTAGGGAAAGTGGCATCTTGGCAGAATCTGTGTCCCCTCTAGAGCTCCTGGGTGTCTAACCCCATGTCCTCACAGTGTCCACCCCCCGCACTCTCTCCCTCTCCACCCTGAAGCACTCTGGCTCAGGGCCACCCTGAAGGACTTTGTCCTGCGTGCACGCACGCACTAACGCACATGCCCATCTGCACACCGTGGTGGTGTCTGGTCACGCTCGTTCTTGGACACCAGCCCACCCCTGAGCAAACAAGTCCCAGCCCCCTCCTGGGTCCAAAGACACTGCTTTTGCAGCAAGACAGCGGCTTTACCAAAGCCATTCTGCGGGCAGAGCTGGTCCCCTTTCCCCGCCCCCCACTTGGAGGTCCCCGAATCGGGGGAGGCATCTTCACTATTCTGAAAACGGGGTTCTTCTGCCTGAATCAACTGAGTCCCCGGCGCCCACCCCCGCGGGCACGCGCACCCACACGCACGCCCAGCTAGACAGATTTTCAGAAATGAGGTTGCAGATGAGAGACTCAAGGACAGGCCTTACTAGCCCTCTGTCAGTTTACAAGAGAATTTATTCTACAGACTCGTCCATGAATATTTAGCAAGGCAACAATAACACCCAATGACACCCACAAGATACACAACTCGGGGAGTTGTCCCAGGAACATCCATGATGCTCAGTGCGAACGTCTTACCTGGGGGGCGTGTTGGAAATGCAGGCATCCGCGTCCCGTCGTCTCCCCCTCCGCCCTCTCTCTCTGTCCCCCTCTGTCTCTGTCTCTCTCTGTCCCTCCCTGTCTCTCTCTCTGTCTCTCTGTCACTCTCTGTCTCTCTCTCTGTCTCTGTCCCCCTCTGTCTCTGTCTCTGTCTCTCTCTGTCTCTGTCTCTCTCTGTCCCCCTTTCTCTCTTTCTCTGTCTCTCTCTGTCCCTCCCTGTCTCTGTCTCTGTCTCTCTGTCTCTTTCTGTCTCTCTCTCTGTCTCTGTCTCTCTCTGTCTCTGTCTCTGTCTGCCTCTGTCTCTCTGTCCCTCTCTGTCTCTCTCTCTGTCTCTGTCTCTGTCCCCCTCTGTCTCTGTCTCTCTCTCTCTCTCTCTGTCCCCCTTTCTCTCTTTCTCTGTCTCTCTCTGTCCCTCCCTGTCTCTCTCTCTGTCTCTCTGTCCCTTTCTGTCTCTGTCTCTGTCTCGCTCTGTCTCTGTCTCTGTCTCTCTCTCTCTGTCTCTGTCTGTCTCTCTGTCCCTCTCTGTCTCCCTTTTTATTTGTGTACTCAGCCATTCCTCCCATTTGGCATGCAAACTGCCAAGCAAATTCTTTATAACAACAGCAGATCCGGTAGGGTATGAGGACAGCCACAAAAGAGCTCATGGCACAAACACAGTTCCAGACATTCCGAGCATTCTTTTTTTCCTCAAGAACACACACACACACACACACCCCAAAATACATGCAATAGGCAAGTTTTGTTCTGAGGCTAGCGAACGAGATTTAACATTCAATATAGCTTCAAACTTCTGATGAGTCACTGTGGCCAGCTGAATAATGGGCCCCCGACATAGCTGGGTCCTAATCCTTAGAACCTGAGAATGTCACCTTCTATGGCAAGGTGACTTTGCAGATGTCATCAAGTGAAGAATCTTGAGGTGCGGAGATGATCATGGGTTAGCCAGGCAGCCCTACGTGTAACCACGGGTGCCCTCATAGCGGGAGGCGGAGGGAGCCCTGCCTGTCGGAGAGAAGGCCTGGTGCCAAGGGAAGCAGAGATGCGCTTTGACTAGAGGAAGGAGCCATGAGACAAGGCGTGCACGCAGCCACCAGAGACTGAGCAGGGAGGGGGACAGGCTGTCCCTGAGAGCGCCAGAAGGAACCAGCCCGGCCAACACCTGGAAGCAAATTTCAGACCTGTGGCCTCCAGAACAGAAAGAGAATGAATGTGTGTTGTCCATCACTATGGTCGTGGTGACTTGTGACATTAGCAACAGGAAACGGATCTGTGCCCAGTGGCTCCAAAGGCAGGGCCTCGTCTCATCCCCTCCGCAGAAGGCCCGGGCATTGCCTGAGAGGCTCACCTGTGGTCCTGGACGTGGGGCTCCGTCATCAGAACGGGGCCGCTGGGAACTCTGCATGTCCCTGGGGGTTTGTATTTTGTGTATCTGTAAAGGTCCTCTGTGTTTCTAATAGTAAAGGCGATGCAGACCCATTGCAGGAAATGTAGGATGTGAAGAAAAGTCGGTAGAATACAAAATGAAAATAAAAACATAGAACAAAATGAACATACCAATCTCCCATAATCCCCCCTTTAGAAATAACCTTCTTGATAGCAGTGGTCGCAGTTTGTAATTTTGTTCATGTTCACGATTATTTCCTTAATACTGCTTCTTCTTTCACTCCTACCCCGCCAGCAAGGCCCACGAAGGCCAGAACCCATGCTCCTGTGCAGGCTGCATCTCCAGTGCGCAGCTCAGGGTCTGAGGTGCTCGTGTACTAGGTCGGGGGTGTCCAAGCTTTTGGCTTCCCGGGGCCACACTGGAAGAAGAAGAATTGTCTGGGGCCACACATAAATTATACTCACGCTGACAGCAGCTGATGTAAATCACAAAAAAATGTCATCTTGTTCTAAGAAAGTTTACGAATTTGTGTTGGGCCAACATTCAAAGCCGTCCTGAGCGGCATTCGGCCCGCGGGCCACCGGTTGAACAAGCTTGTACTAGGTGATCAGTTAACGCAACGCATTACCATCAAATAAATGACCTCTATGAACATTTTGGTACATTTGTTTTCAGACCACGCTGTATCCACATGCTTTTGCCCTCTCTTCTTTGCTTAAGATTTTGTCCTGATTGCATTCCAAAGTCATTAAGTCTTCAGAACATTATTTTATTGGCAGCCTCACAGCCCAGCCTATGAATGTTCCTTTGTTATCTGGGCTTTTTTTTTTTTACTTATAAATAATGCAGTAATGAACATCTTGGTGCATACATCTTTATCCAAATTCCTGGGAGGGGCATTACAGCACCATCATCATTTTTAAGACTCACTATAGCTGTCAGTTCGTGCATTTAAATACTTTAAAACCAACTCTGTCTGTTACCAAGAGGGAGACCTCAGGCCCTGAACAGCAGTGTACACGATCGCATGGCGACCCTGAGCCCTCAGTTTTCTTCTAAGCAGAAAGCTTTGGGTGACAGAGCACTGGCTGGGCTCTCCTGGGAGATTCACTCCTTTCCAGTCCTGTCACCTTTCCTCTGGGAAACTACATGTCCTCATCTTTAAAACAGGGACACTGGGCGATGACTTGAAGCTGTCTTCTACCAAAAAACTTTCAGAAACTTCTCTGGGAGATGATTACCAAAAGGAAACAGCCAATGAAAACGAGGGGCGAGTCACGCCAGATGACCACATGTTGATCTAAGAAGTCAGACTGACCAGGTTTGTACACTAAACCACGACACGAAGCGTTCTGCCTCTTTGTTTGTCGAAGGATGATTCAAATTATTCAAAGAACGTGCAAAAACCTTGCCCTCCATTAGCGGACTAAAAGAAATCATTGGCCTGACTTAGCAGGTGCCACACGCCCCACTTACGCAGAGCCAGGGGAGGTGGCTCGTGGAGATGCCTTCGGGAGGGTCGTAAGCCACAGTCTTGTCGTTACTGTATCCCGATGCTTAGAAGAGTGTAGTCCATGTCTGATGGGTGTAACCACTGCATGAGCAGTGTCCTTCCGATCTAGTTCGTGCTTCCAAGCAAGACCCCTAAGTCACTCCGGGCAGCTCCTGTCCCATTCTTGGCTATTGGACACTTGCTCAATCATTCTTTTATTCAGTCAGTCAGTCACTCAACAAACATTTGCTGGGCATCTGGGCCAGGCCTTCTGTGGGGCTCCAGAGAGATGGGGCTGAGCAGGGCGTGATCTCTTCGGCGTAGTGGGAAGACACAGGAACACTAGCTCTGAACCAAAGTGGCCGTGTGACCTGAGATAATGCAGCTCCTTCCAGCCTCCTGCAAAGGGGGTCAGGAATGCTTCCCCTGAGCCTGTTCAAAGAATAAATCAAGGTACGTAGCCCGTGTGGCCCAGAACCTGGTACGGAGGAGACAAGAAATGTCCTCCCTGCACCCTGGCCTGGAGACGCCCACAGACTGATGAGCAGGACGGAAAGGCGGGCTCTTTCAGTCCCGCGGGCTTTCATTACGTTGTGTGCAGGCGTAGAGAGAGGAGCCAGCGGCCCTGGGTTTTCCTCAGAGGCACGGATGGGGTGTTGGAAGTATGTTCGGGGCAAGGTGAAGGGTTTGTAAGTCCCCAGAGCCGCTCTGGGGAGCCAAGTGTTTCCAGTCAGTCTTGCTGGATACAGCTGAGGGGTGTTTATTTAGACACACATGCCAACAGCCTGTCACACGCGCCCAGAAGAGGGAAGGGGGCCAGCAGGGTGGACAGAGTCTACGTGCAAGGAAGACTTGCAGCTGTGAAACGTGGAGGAAAAGACACCTCGTCCTGGGATCAGGCTACGGGAGGGGATGCAATGTACCCCTCCCCTCAAAGCGAGAGAATTGGGCCAAGTTGGGCTGCTGGGCAGGGGGGCATTTCTGCATTTGGGAGACGATCTTGTCTGTGGGCTGGGGCCTTGGGGCAGGCACCGTGGGTTTGTGTCCCAAGTGTGCCATTTACTGAGGCCCGGCAAGCTCCGTTTCCTAGAAGGTTCCATCCTATGCCAGGTGGGGGTGAATATGGCACCCACTTTGGAGCACTGGTGTGAGCGCCTCATGGGGCGATGATGGGAGAGCGCCTCACACGGTGCCCGGCCCCCAGCAAGTGCTTAATGCAGGTTATTGATCACAGTAGGCAGGAGGCTGGTTGACGTACCTAATTCGATGTTCCTTTGAAATTCAAAAGAGTTGCATTTTGACACTTTGCACTGTGTTCATGGAGGGTGCAAGGGAAACTTTAAAAAAGAGGACAGAAGGGACAGATGTACACTTTCACCCTGGTGGGGACAAGTGAGGATGGACAGCTTGTGCTTCTGATTGGCCAGTAACCCACTAGTCCCATGGCCACATCCACATTACCCCCAGGTTGGGGGGCTTTGCTTAGGATTCCGATTTTTCAACTACTGCCCAACTACTGTCACAGGCACTGCACTCCTGACATCACTTCCCCTTGTTAAATCTCAGATCACCCACTGGTGGCAGCAGCACAAGGTCACATTAGTGTCTCAGAAGGCACAGAGAGGCCAGGCGACTTGCCCAAGGAGGGGTGTGAAGCTGGATCTGAACACCCAAGTGGATTTTCCTAACTTCATGCCTAGAAGAACTTCATGCCTAGTGTCCCGTCAGAGGTGAGGGTGGCCCGGGAGACCCACACAGGGACCAGAAACCCCCTCCCTGGTGAGACCCCCAGCTGTCAGCAGGAAGATTTCTGTCCCATGGCAGGTGACCAGCCACAACCCAGACTGGAGCTCCTGGGGCCGACTTTCAGGAGGAGTGGGCTTCGTCTTCTTTCATTCACATCGACAAGGACATCCAAACCATCGTTTCCACATCGCCGTGGGCCCAGAGGCCTCCTGGGGGTGCAGGAGAAGGAGAGCGCAGATGAGGCACTGCCTGGGAGCAGAGCCCTGCTGCATCAGGGGACAAAAGTAAGCCACCCAGCCTGTCCCTACACCACCTGCAGCCTTCAGTGACGGGGCTGCACACCCCCATGTCTTGCTCATGGGAGGAACCAGCCCCCATCCTCAGCCACTCAGGCTCCTGGAGACAGAGGACACCCTCTCCAAGCCACCTTTGGCCCTCAGGTCTGGCACAGGACAGGCGCTCAGCCCCGGGACGTCAGGAAGGATGTGCAAAGACCCAAGGATGTGCGAGGTCATGCAAGGATGGCTCAATCGCCTGATGCGCCAAAACGATGGCAATGCAGCACTTGGCCCCCGACATCTGCCTCCTTCTGTGCATAGAAGTCGCTACACGGCCTCTCCTCAGCGTCCTGCCCAGCCCCTGTCCACCCTCAAGCTCCCCACGCCTGGATGGCCCAGGGCTGTTTCCCCACAGACCCTGCCCATGCTGGCCCAGTGGCTTGTTCCCCCGGCACCCTCTGCCTGAATGACCTCTCTGCCTGGCAACCCTCCCTCATAGCCTCCACTCAAGGACACTTGGCCCCTTCTCAGGCGCAGCCCCACCACCCCTTCCCCTGCTGGGGGGGGGGGGGTTCATCGTCACAGCTCTGGGCTCAGCTCACACCCAGAATAGCTGGATAGAGGCTTGTTGAGCGAATTCCACAATTAATCATGAGTGCCTCGTTTTTCCCATAGGCCCTTGCGCCCCCTTGCCACCTGCTCTTGGGGAATTGATAGAACAGGTCGATGTTACAGTTGAAAAGGTCTCTCCCAACACGGTCTGGCTACTCCTTAAGACCCCCCTGTGAGGTAGCTGTTCCTACTGCCTCACAGCGTGTTCAGTAATGAAACTTAGAGGTTAACGGATTTACCCACAGCCACACAGCCAGGTGGCAGCAAAGACGGGACTCAGCCTGAGCTCTGAGTCCTGCGTCCACCAAGGACAAACGAGGCTCCTTGGCCCCGAAGCCAGTCCTGCCCTCAGCCGAGCCCCAGGAGGAGGCCAAGCACAGCTCGGCCCGGCCCTGGCAGCCCCTCCCGGGCCCCGGCGGGGCGTGGCCGAGGCCCCCAGGCCCTCCTGCCGGGCAGCCCGGCCTGCCCGCCCACAGGTGGCCTCAGCCAGCTGCCCTCACCGTCTGCCGGCTCCAAGCTCCCCGGCAAACTGGCACCTAATCCCCCACCATCTGTGAGCAGAGCGGGTCTTGGTGCCGCTTCAGATCCGCGTGCGCCTTCTCAAAGTGACGCGAGTGCTCGGTGCTTGCAAAAATGTCAGCTTCCGTCACATCGTATTCAAACCGAAAATAGGAAAAGGTTTCGGATAAACTGAGATGAGCCCCGATTGCCTCTCTTCTCCAATGAGAGTGCTTCCTCTTCTTCCTTCTTTCTCTTTCTTTTCGAACAGGAAGAGTTCGGTTGTTTGTCACTGCTGCTCAGTGATCATCGTTGTTGTGGCACCTGCTGCCTGACGTGGGGGCCCTCGCCCTCTGCCCCAGCCACAAGCTGACACTGTGTGAACCTGAACTCACTCGTCTGGAGCCCCTTGACGAGGTGACAATAGTGGAGAAAGCACTCAGCAGGTAGCACCCGTGCCAGGGACGTGTCCTAGATGCATCTTCTCGTTTAACCTCCAAAGTGCATTCTCCTTTCATCTCCCTGGAGATGAGGAAACAGGGCACAGAGGTGTCCACCCGTCACCTGGCGAGTGAGTGACAGCCTGGGGGTGTTGATCGGGGCAGGCCGGCTGCAGGTCCTGCATTCTTCAGGACACATCCCCTGCCCACCCCCAGCCAGCGCCTCACGGGTGGCGTGGGGCCAGGACCTGCGGGGGAGCTGCAGGCCAGGCCGAGGCGGTGGGACTGCGCCCTAAGCGGCGAGAAGCGGAGGGAGGGCTTGGAACGGCGGGCGGGCAGCGTGCGACCCACTGAGGCGGCGGTTACTGCGACCACTGTCACTGCTAATACCACTGTCCCTACGGCTACCGCTCCTGCTGTCACCACCACAGCCACTGCCAGCAGAGAAAGAACATGTATAATAAAGTCACAGTCTACACAGGAAGTGTACAAATAGCAAATCCCCCCAAAAAAACCTTCATTCTGGCTCATGGTCAGATTCACTTGAAAGCACCCGCAAGCTAGCGCGCCGCGACGGTTAGTTAGGGAGGAAATGCTGTCCGTCGCCCTGTGTGGTCAGTGGAAAGCCTGTACAAAGGTGCAGTGTGATAACGGGCTACTTTCAGCATGGCCCAACACAATCAGTCTCCGAAGCCTTAAAAAGGCCCTTGAATCAGGAATCCCACCTCCTGGGACTATCAGAGAGATGAAGGGTTGGGAGGGAGGGTGTGCTACCTGGAGCCTCATCGGCATCGATGAAAATAAAGAGGCAAACACCCAAATGTTTGGCTCTCAGCTGGCATGGCTCCCCTGGCTGGAATATTACACAGCTTTGAACGACACGACAGGAGAGTTTGTAACCCCAGGAAAGATGCTCACGGTGGACTGTTGAGAAGCCAAGACTGAGACAGAAAGTAGCATGTACACTGCGTCTGGAGCATCATAACACAGGCATGCTCACAGACAAGTGCTGGAATCAAACATAGGAAAATGGAAATAATGACCGGAAGATTTGGATATTCAAACTGACGGGAGTTTTCTCACAATTGTCTTTAATATTGCTGTCATCTTGTTTTTTTTAATACAAAAGAAAATAAAAGTCCACACAATCTCCTGACAGGTTTTTACTGCCTTGAGTAGAATATAGATGTGCATATTTGGAAGATTTCTCTTTCAAAATCTCGTTTAGCTGCACAGCAAAGAGTGTCCGATTTTTAGGTCGTTTCACACGACTTCCTTGTGACAAATTTGTTACCATTTGCCACGTGTATGATTCGAGCACTGTAGGACATGGGGCGGTTGCGCAGGAACGCGGGGTTTTTAATCACCTCCTGAAGGGTGTTTGAAGCAGACAATGTGCTTTTCCTATTTCCCAAACAAGCCGAACGAGGGAAAATAGCCAAAATCGCGACGCCTGAGT
This sequence comes from Lyroderma lyra, assembly GCA_004026885.1. Classification (NCBI taxonomy): domain Eukaryota; kingdom Metazoa; phylum Chordata; class Mammalia; order Chiroptera; family Megadermatidae; genus Lyroderma; species Lyroderma lyra. The sequence continues at coordinate 16,415 of PVJL010013924.1, read as the reverse complement.
CTGTCTGTCCTTGTCCCTAGTGTCACACCCACCTTGGGCGCCGCTGCTGCCATGCCCACACGTCCGCAAGCAGGAACCCTGCTTGGAAGTCAGGTCCTCGCGGACCGGAAACTGCAGGCGTCTTACCCTAATGCTCTGCTAGATAAGGAAAGGACTTGTCACCCTTCAAGCCTCTGGGCCCAAAGGCGTCTTCCCAGCACGCAGACTCGGTCTCCACGGGCCAAGTGCGCATCGGGTCTGACCCAGGGATGTCAGGGCCACAGAAACAACGGTTCTGATCCACAGTGCATGGAGACCTGGGAAGGAGAGGGCTGGGAAGAACCCTCCGGACCGCCTCATTCATTCACTCGCTTCACAGATGGGGAAACTGAGGCCCAGCAGGCTTGCCCAAGGCCACACTGCCACTTCGTGGGCGGGCAGGGGCTGCCGCTGCTCCTAAACCAATGTCCCTTCCCCCCTCTTTAAGAAGAGGCCCGGTCTCCTGACAAAGCCTCTCTGGTCTGTGAGGTTTTTAGTAAACGGACTGAGGCCTGCCGGCAAAGCCGTGCCACAGGAAGGACTTTGGGGAGCGCCGCAGGGGTGTCTGAGCGTCTCACATTGTTTTTAGAGAATGAATCTCATTCCGTCCTGTGCACCCCGCCGGGGGAGGGCCAGCCCCGGACCTGACGCCCCTCCCGAATGCCCTTTTCTTTGAGGAGGACGGAGGATGCTTCCAGAGCAGGGGCACCCCCACCCCCCACGCTCCCACAAAGGGCTGAGGAGTGGCAGAAAGGTCCCCAGCTCGACCCAGGCAAGGCGGGAAGATGGCACCACTCCCGATCTTACGGGCCGGATTTGGAACTTGGAGGCCACATGCCACGTGACGAGAGAGTGCATCAGTTAGTGCACAATTGAACTGGTAGAGGTCCTGGAAAACTGGGGCCTAGGAGCCCCCAGCGAGGGCCTAGCCCCCGGCCCACAGCCCACACCCTCACACTCAGGGTTTTGAGTCCCCACTGAGAGGACCATCCCCAGGGAGCAGGCGCCACCCACCAATGGGCTTTGCTGTCGCATTGCCACAGTGAGAGCAGGCCAGGGGTGTCCCACCTTCTGGCTTCCCCGGGCCACACGTAAACCATTCAGGGCCGACCTGGGCCTCGGGTCGGACGTGCCCGCCATGGTGGGGAAGGTCACCCTCGTCTCACAGAGGAGCGTGCAGCTCGCAGAGCCCCAGGGGCCCTGCCCCGGCTCTCACGGCCGGACGCCTGGACGTGCCAGGGCTGGAGGCCAGATTTGCACGTCACTTGCCGACGGCTGCGAGATCGCGGCTCCTCGCTGCTTGGTAAGGCTGGAACCTCTTGCCCAGGCATTTGATCAGAACCCGCAGACCACCCAGAGGCCAGGGAGGGCGGACGGCCCTGGCGCCCGGCGAGTGCCCAGGGCGGAGGGAGTGGCACTCAGAGTCTGCACCAGGCCTACCGCAAGGCCAGGGGCAGGGACAGATCCCGGTTCGGTCATGTCACCTCCTGCCCTCCCGGCAAGGCTGTGGAGCTGGGGGTTGCCGTAGCATGAATGTGGGGCTGTGGGTCGGGGTCCCAGCCCACAGTCCACGCCTGGGAGCTCTGCCTGATTCAACCCCAGCCTCCGGGGCACCACTGGCAGGATGAGGAGCGGAACCCCAGGAAGCCTGCCTGCTGCTGGAGAGACCCCCATCCTTAGGCTGCCCAGACGTCCCGTGCGAAAAGGGACAGTGCCACCATTTTCTGTCCCGTGTCAAACGGGACGTCGGGTCAGTCAGTGATTCTGCCCATTCCCCCCATCGCACCCCACCACCACCCCTCACAGCCGCGCCATTGCCACCTGCCCTGAGGACTTGAGGACAAATTATGCAGGGTCCCTCCTTCAGGTCACAGCAGCCGGCCCAAGGCCTGTGGGTTCCCGGGGCTCCCGTGTCACCCCTCACCCCCGTGTGGCCCAGGGCCGCGGTCTCTCCCTCCCTCCCCTGCAGTTTCCCTTTCCGGGTCCGTATACTCTCCCCGCCCCCCCCATGTCCCCCCCGACCTCGTCTTCCAAGCACAGTCACCCTGCCACCCGGGCCATTGCAGGGCCGGCGCCCAGGCGTCCTGCCCTCGCTGGGCCAGCGGCCGGGGAGCGCTCTGCCCGGGCTGGCGGACGCAGCGGGCGTCCTCAGACACCAGCCCTCTCAAGGCCAGCACCGACGGGCAGGTCCGGCTCAGGGCGCCCCAGCCATGACCCGCGGTGGGAGGCTGGGGGTGATGCTCCTTTTCCAGCAGGCCCCTCCGTAACGCCCGGCCGGGTCGCCTGCGGAAACAGTGCCAGCTCGTCTCAGGGGACGGCAGGGGCTCCCCACGGGCTCCGAGCGATCGGGCTGCAACCGAACCTCTGTTCTCCGACAGGGGGACCTGGACCCTGGCTGGGCCGTTGGGACACAGAGCATCTTCCGTGCCAAAATGTGGAGGAAAGGCCATGACCCAGTTCCGGGAAGTATGAAGTGGACACAGCACCCAGCACTGGGTGACACCCAGCGACCTGAGTGAGCTGGGTGGGGCTGCTTCCTTCATGGTGGTGACGATGATGACGATGAAGAGTTTTAATGAGCATTTATTTACTCGGCGGCACTCTGCCAGGTGTCTTCATAAAACTTGTCCATTTAAACCTCACTGGCATTTCGGAAACGCACAATGAGCTGGGCACTCAGAGAGGCCGCGTGGCCGGGCTAGCGAGTGGTCCTGGAGAAGCCGAGCTGGAACGGGGTCCTTGGCGGGGACCCCACATCGGGGCCAGCACTTGCTGCTGTCTGAGGTTCTGTCTCAGGCTCCAAGTGGGTAAAGGCTCTCTCTTGGGAAGGGTCAGCGCTTGGTCCTTCTGTGACACAGGATGACCCCAAGGCCACATGGCCTCACCAGCCCAGACACACCAGTTACCATCCCAGCTTTGCCCACACCTTGGTCCCCAAGCGCAAGCAGCCTTGGAGCACATTGTGAGACCCGCACTGGCTGAGAGGTGGGACCATGGATTGGATCAGGACGAGCGTCATGGAGGTGTCCCTCCCCCCTGGGGACCCCAGACCAAAGGGTCAGGCTCTGGGGCCTCCTCGATGTGCTGTGCTCTCGACACTTTGGTTCCAGGCAGAACAGGCTCAAATATTTCCCAAATGGGCCATGAAAACCAGCCACACCAGATGCTCTGTGCCGGTGGGGAGGGGCGCTCCTGGCCACCCCACACATGCTAACAGATACAAGTGACCTCCTGCAGGACCAAGCACTGCCCGGTGGCGCTGACCATGAGACACTGTCACTTGCTACCTCCCTTTCGGAAATGCCAACTCACACCAATTTCTCACCGCCAAGCAGGAAGGACAGCCTGGGATTCTGCATCTACACTGAGGTGCCCGGGGGGAGGGACAGGAGAAAAGCCTCATGTCTGCCCAAGTACCACCAGCACCAGGTGCCAGGTGAGGCGCCTTCTTTACCCATGATACCTCTTCATCTCTCTAACAGTCGTGCAAAAGTGGGCCCTCCCCGGCACCTCTTTGGGGGGTGAGAAAGAAGAAACCGGAATCAGCTTCCGGAGGGCAGGCCCCGTGGAGCCCCAGCGTGCCCCCTGGGTGCGTGTCTGGGCGCCCGTGTGCCCCCGCCGCCGTGGCCGGGCGAGGCTATGTGTGGCTTCCCTGAATTTTGGGGGGCCCGTTTCATGATGGCTGGTCACACAGACAACGTGCGACGTGACCACGCAGTGTTTAGCCATTTTTCACCCAAAACGGCATGACCCGTGGGCCCCACCCTCCCTATTCACCAAGCTCGCCGGAATGACTTCTTCTTGTTTCCCCGGATGAAAAAACTCCTCAGAGGGAAACGTTTTGCCAATGGGAGGAGGTGACACCCAGAACGGCAGACGCACTCGAGGCATCAGAATCGACGAGTTCAGAAATGGTTTTGAGCCGTGGGAAAGGCGCCCCGATAGGTGTGTGGCATCGCAGGGGGCACCGGGAAGACGGCTGAGGTTCAAATATATAAAAATAAGCACACGATTTTTTATACATAAATTCCAGTTTTTTGGGTGCCCCCTCGCACGCCCCAATCTCCTGGAAATGGCACCCTAGTTTTCCTTTTTAGGCACCCACCCCTCTGCAACTCTTTTTTGTCAACTAACAGCTTTATTGAGACATAATCACACGCCATACAATCCACCCATTTAAACTGTACAATTCAACAGTTTTTAGTATATTCACAGATGTGTGCAATCATCACCACAGTCAATTTTCAACATTTTCATCACCTCCAAAATAAACCCCGTACCCTTTCGCCAGCATTTTACGCCCCAGTCCTAAGCAGTCACGCGTCTGCGCCCCGTCTCTGTGGATTTGCCTGCTCTGCACACTTTATAGCGGCGCCGTCCGCGCGCCTGTTCTCCAGGCTCATCCTCGCGGCAGCCTCTGCCGCTGCAGCCTTCCTTTTCACGGCTGAGTACTATTCCGTCGTGGCGGGAGAGCGCCTTTCGGTCAGCCATTCGTCCCCCGAGGGCCACGTGCGGCGTCTCCACCTTCTGGCTATTAAGAACGACCCTGAAGAGGTGTGGACACGTTTTCTTTCTTCTCGAGTGTTCGCCTCGGACTGGAGCTGCTGGGTCCCACAGTGACTCCGCGTGGAAGGGCTTGAGGAGCTGCCAGGTGGCTTTCCAAAGTGACCGCATCATTTTACATTCCCACCAGCGAGGGATGGAGGCTCGGACCCTTCCCCGTCATCCTCCACACTTGTCGCTGTCTGGCCGTCTCTCACTGGTAATCCGCGTGGGGCCCCACAGCTGTGAGGGGACCTCGGTGGGGCCACCTGTCCCCCACCTGTGCCCACGTACCGTTCAGGTGTTCCAAGCCACGGAAAAGAGTAGAATTTAGTCTGCTGGGGCAACCAGGCGACTGCTTGGTCCCTTCTGGCTGGGCCAGTGCTACGGGGGAGCAATTCCATGACGGTGAACACCGAGGGAAGTCGTGCCGTGGGCAAGACAGACCCCCGCAGAGTCGGAACTCCGGCTCCCCCTGCAGGCGGGGTGACATACGGCCTAGCGTCCGCCTCCTCCTCCCTGTGAAATGGGGTAACGTTCTCACGGGCTGCCGTGGGGAGAGCCTGACAGATGACACTTGCAGCGACAATAGTGTGAAATGACCTCAAACCAACCCCGCCCGTCTGGGTCTTCCCAGCCCTGCCCCCCTGGGGCCTCCCTGTTCTGCTCCTGGGCCCCAGCACATTGGGCTTCATCTCTGTCCGAGCTAGAACCACAATGTTTCTGCCTATTTTCTGCAGACGGCTGGACTCAGCTGTAAGCACCACTGTGCTGCTGAGCGCCCATTACCTGCCAGGCTCTGCATGGAGTTTCATCCAGGTCGGGGTCCCCAACCCCCGGGCCACAGACCAATACCAGTACACGTCCTGTTAGGAACTGGGCTGCACAGCAGGAGGTGAGCGGCAGGGGAGCCAGCAAAGCTTCATCTGTGTTTACAGCTCTCCTCGTCGCTCGCATCACCACCTGAGCTCCGCCTCCTGTCAATCAGTGGCCTGAGCTCCACCTCCTGTCAGAGCTCAATAGGTGAACCCTACTGAGAACTGCGCATGCGGGGATCTGCGCTGCGGCTCCTTAGGAGAATCTAGTGCCTGACGGTCTGAGGCGGGGCTGAGGCGGTGATGCGAGCGCTGGGGAGCGGCGGCACGTGCAGACGGACGTCAGCAGGGAGGTCGGAGGGCACGGAGACCGCCGTCCGTCAGTGGCCTGCAGACGCATGCCAAAACCCTGTGAGTGGCAAGTGACACTTAAAATGCATCTGGTGGCAGCCTTTATATAACAGTGGCAAGTATAATTATTTCATTATATATTACAATGTAATAATAATAATAGAAATAAAGTGCACAATAAATGTAATGCACTTAAATCATCCCAAAACCATCCCCCACCCCCATTCGTGGGAAATTTTTCTTCCATGAACTTGGTCCCTGGTGCCAGAAAGGCTGGGGACCACTAGCCTAGGCGACCTCTACTCCTCGTAGCAGTGCTGTGAGAGTGGATTTAGCATCTCCTGGTCATGGATGCAGGGGTGAGGCTCAACAAGTTGGGGCTCATATGGTCCCACAGCCAGGAAGGAGCAAAAGCAGAACTGGGAGCAGGCCTGGTTGTGTCCCACAGCTGTCCCCACAGCCACCCCGACATGGTCCCTCGCCCCTTCTGTCCTCAGTCCTTGTACACCTATCCGTCTTCTGAGTGAGCAAAACCTGGTTCACAGATGGACAGTGTGTCCCAGGAGCCCCACACAGAAGAGGACACGGGGTTACTGAGCAGATGGCTCCCCAGGGAATCAGACAGGAAACGCCTTTCCTTCCCGGTCCCCAGCAAGCCACTGTCACCAGCACCCTCCGGAGCCCACCTGGCCCAGCTGTTAACAACATCTCTGGTATCATGACAACGAGAGGCTGTCAGTTTTCAGCTGCAATGGACTCCTTTTCGGCTTGGCACTGAGAGTCCATTAAGGATGCCCTCTCCTCTACAGTGTGGCATCCCCAGGTTAAATTCCTCCCAAGCACGCGTTTATTTTTAGCGAGCCGCTGTGTGGGCTATTATGGAATGCTTAAGCAGTTCCTTAAGATGAGGGTCGCCAAAGGCTCCCGCTGGAGAAAAACCTCCGCGTCCTACTGCCTGCCGAACGACACGGCCAAGGGACAAAACTCCAGAGAGGAAAGAGGCTTTCATCTACCGAAGGAGGAATTTGCCGGGGGGCGAGGCGGGTGCGGGGTGGGCGCGCTGAGCGCTCCTCTGCAGGAAGAGGCAGACTCCTGTGTTTCCATTCAGTGTGGAAATGGACTCAATCACGTTGCTTTTCCCGGGTGTTCTGAATGACAATGACAGCACCAGTCAGGGCGCAGAAGGTGAGCGGCGCCGGGAGACATCGGCCTTGGCCGCGGGGTCTCAGGCCAGGCGGGGGTTCATGCAGGCTTCCCAGCGCCCCCGCGGGCATTCTGTTCCCAGGTCCCCCGTGGGCTCTCAGACCGCGCGTGGGAGCTGGGAGCGGAGCTGGGGGCTTCTCCTGGGCTGGAGCGGGGACAGTGTGTGGGGCGCTGCCCAGGGCAGCAGCGGTCATCTCCGGGTCTCCGCACCCACAGTGCGCAGTGCCGGGCACGCGGGTAACGCTAAGGGCGCGCCTGCGGACCCGACCCGGCCGAGAACTCCCCAGACCGGCACACGGAAGCCCCGTCACAGCCGTCACCTCCAACCACAGGGCCTCAGTGACGGCCCAGCGTTGGCTGGAGCGGTGTGAGGTCACTAGCTGCTTCTCCTTTAGACCACGCTGCCTCTCCGACCAAGGAGGGGTTCCCCAGAAGCAGCCCCCGCAGGGCGGGTTCCTGTGACATCATCGATCCCAACGTGTTCACGGCGGGAACACCCAGCGGAGCCGGGAAGTGGGGCGGGGGCAGGAAGGGAGCCCTGCCCCGGAGCAGTGCCCAGCGATGTCCCACAGGGGGCAGGGGTGGTCAAGTCCCTGGGGTAGGGGGTGGGGCTGTGCCAAGCAGAGGCAAGCGCAATGTGGAACTCCTGCCTAAATCCCAAACACTTCCGGAACCCCGTGGGCACGAGCAGGGGGGGCTTCCGGTGCCTGGGGGCCATCCAGTAGCAGTAAGGCCACCACTGGCTCTTAAAAGTGGAAGGAAGTGTCTCAGCAGCCAGGAGATCAAGTGAAAATGGTCACATGATCACAGAGGGGCCAGGTGGAGCATGAGCAGCCTCTGCTCCTCTCTCCAGGATCAGTTTCCCCATTTGGACAAGATGGGCTCTTCTTACTCTAAACCCCTGTCTCCGTGTGACTTCCATTCCAGCTCCCAGCAGCCTGTCCCCAAGGGCTCAGAAAGACACCTGCAGCCAGCCCAAAGTGGCAAGTCTTCTCGTTGACATCCAGGAGTCTGATGAGATGTGCAAAGTGTTGGTGATGCTCTAATAGGAGCCCGCGCCATGGCGCTTCCTCAATGTGACACGACGAGCAGCCACGAAATGCCTGCGTCTGTTCTGCCTCTTTTGTCACCAGGCTGCTCTCTCTCGTGATCAGAGATGCGGTGTCACGGGTAACTCTCAAGACGGGTTGCCCTGGGCACCGGGGGCTTTTACTATGGGCCGCGGGAGGGGCCATGATGGCATTGTCATGCCTGGAAATGCTCAAGGACGACGGCTGTACGTGCCCATCCGGTGAAATGAGCCCAAGGAAGCCAGATGGCATGGCGCCTGGACACAAAGGGCCTTTGGGCATCGGCGGGATGGGGTTCCGATTCTGGCTTTGCCTTTACGAGCTGTAGGAGCGTGACCTCGGGCCAGGGGCAGGCCTCTCCAAGTCTCGCGTTCCCCACTGTCAAACCACACGTGATCTTCAAGCTGTTAAGAGAGTTAAACCGAATGTCGTACGTAAAGTCGGTGCTTTGAGAACAGGATTATCTTTCACTTCTTCCTTTCATTTGCTTCTCCTTGTGCTCCTTGTGTTTATTATTAACACTCATGAAATGTTGGTTGAATGAATAGGATGGACGGATGGATATTGGATGGATGGATGGATGGATGATGGATGGATGGATGGGTGATGGATGGATGGATGATGGATGATGGATGAATGGATGGATGGATGGGTGATGGATGGATGGGTGGATGATGGATGGATGGATGGATGGGTGGATGGATATTGGATGGATGGATGGTGGATATTGGATGGATGGATGGATGGATGGATGGATGGATGATGGATGGATGGATGGATGACGGATGGAT
>PVJL010013923.1:0-30148 GCA_004026885.1 Lyroderma lyra | reverse complement strand
GTGGGTTAGGGAGGGGAGAAAGGGGAGGGGGTGGGAGAGGAGGGGGGGAAGCTAAATATAAGGTGATGGAAAGAGAAGTCACATTAGGTGGTGAACTTATTATACAACAAGTTGACAATGCACTGTAGAATTGTGTGCCTGAAACCTATGTAATCCTTGCTAACAGATGTCACCCCAATAAGTCTAACAATAAAAATGAGTTTAAAAAAAAGTGTGATGGCCACCATAGTGACCAGGTGATCAAGACCAGCACCACCAATAATAACACATATGAACATCCTGAATGCTGTGATTTGATGTACTGATAAGGATGAGGACCATTCTACTATGGTGCTCTTAACGACCTCAGTCCAATCAGGAGAAAATTCCAGACAGGCCTGAACTGAGTGATACACAGCAAAATAACTGATTAATACTTTTTTGGGGTGTCACAGACACAAAAGACAAGGAAAGACAGAGGAACTATTGCAGATAACAGGGGACCAGAGAGAAATAACAACTAAATACAGTATGGAATCCTAAATTAGATCTCAGGAACAACAACAACAGCAAAAAAGATACTAGTTGGAAACTTCAAACTAAAGTTCCAATGGAGTCCTTAGTTTAGTTCGTGGTATTATACCAATGTTAATTTTCTGGTTATGATAATTATACTATGGCATGTAAGATGCTAAATTGGGATATGCTGGGACAGGGACATATAGAAACTCTATACTATTCTTGCAATTTTCTTGTACCTTAAAAGTAATTCAAAATTTTGACCATTGGATGATATTGCATACGCTGGTTGTGGAAGTTGTGGGACAGCAGGGGACAACTCCATTTCATAGACTGTGGATATAAGAAAGTGTTCAATTTTCCAGACAGTTTTTCTAAATCCAAAAACCATTAGGGAATAGTGGTGAGAATAAATGCCTCTACTTTAAGATATTATAGAAGATTTGGTTGAAGTCTCCTAGGACACTTCACTTCCAGCTGTTGAACTTGGGCAAGCCATAAACTCAGTTTCTGCCTCCATCCATTAAATGAAGGGGCTAAAATAAATAATCTTATTTTATATCTCATATCTGTTATAGCTTAAAATCTTATTATTCTAAACTAACTGTGTTATTCAGTATTTGAAATCAGGTACTGCAAGACTACCCTTTAGGATGCTCTCATTTATTCCGCTTTTTTAGTAATAAGCAGTAGTCTTGACATTTCACAGGATATCCGGGAGTCAAATAACAACAGTTTAAAGAAATTCTGCAGCAGTGCCCTCTGAAGCTCATTTATAAAATAACTTTACATGTTCACAAACAAATAAATATGTTTAAAGAATTAAGAATTATGCAGCCCTTTAATATGTACAAGTCACTTAACCATCATGTGGAAAAGCAGATTATAAATTTGCATGTAAATAATGATTTCAGATAACATTTTCCCATGGGAATATTATTAGGTGGAGATAAGATAGAACTTCTAATTACACCCTGGTAGAATATTATTTTAGAGAACATAAATCACTGATAGAAGAAAATTAACATTATATGCTGATAAAAATATAATATTCAGAACAAACAAAATGTTTATATATTTAATCCACTTTGTTATTAGGGAAATCATAACATTGTTAGCTCTTGCTAAGTCGGCTAAGAACTTCAACTCCTACCTATCTCATGATTAATCGCTTTGGGGAACTACTAGGAGAGCTGGATGAGAAAGAAAACAATGGACTTAGCATTTATGAGTGTAATGGTCACTGCGAAGCAGGCGCTGGAGGGAGAAGTTGAATGTGAATCTCTGTGGGCTAATGAGACGATTTCCCTTTCTCACCTGAATGAGATGACTTCATCCATCCACTCACTGAGAACCATAAAGAAGGAATGAGCAACAAGGATACTGATAGATAAGTATCCAGTTTATGGCATTTCATATGGGTAATAATTCCCCAACCCATTTTATGGAAGGCAAAAAGGTACTTCGTTAAGAAATTTAAATTTATGTATTTTGAACCATCATTAATACATATTTTTTTTCAAAGATAATAACTCAGGTTTTTTAAAATTAATCCTCTAAATACTAATAAATTAAATTTAAATAATTAAATCTAATATTAATGGAGCAGAATGGTGGCCAGAATAACAGTTTTAATATTGTGAGCTCCTATCTGCTTGAGTTTTCATCCTACTTAATCTTGGTCAAGTAATTTTATTCTCTGGTCCTTATTTCCTCATTTTAACGTGATAATAATACAAGTCATACTTCTTAGGGTTAAATTAAAGATGAAATAAAATAATATACATAAAATGCTTGGCACAGATCTAGTACATAGTAAGCACCCTATAAATACAAGCTATTATTGTAATATTTTTTTCCACATCGTATAATGTAACTTTTTAACAGAGAAATGTATGCAGGCATATGTGTAATGAACATATGGAGGAAGAAAAGAGAAAAGAAATACAGCAAAATATTAACGGTGGTTACCTTGTACAGTAGGATTAGGGGTGATTATGTTTTCCTATATTAGCGTTACATGGCCAAACTTCCTACAATGGACGAGCAGTTCTTCTATAATCAGGAAACATGTTGTTTTAAAAAAAACCAAGTAAGGTAAACAAGAACTGTAAATACACATTACACTCTTTTATGTCCATCTTTTTTTTTTAATAACACATTATCTAGTCATCTCTGACCCAGGAAAAATGTTGGGTGTGGACAGCTCACTTTCACTTAATTGAAGTTAGGCTGGGTTTGCAAGGAGTCTTCAAGGACAGGAATGTAAATGAGAAAATCAATGGGGGAGGGTGGAGAAGAAGGAGAAAGATCTCCAGGCAACCCTAGAATTTGAAGAAATAAGAGACAGAAGAGGAACCACGGAGAGGGGGGCGCTGCCTAAATTCTCACAGACCAGAGAGCCTGCTAGCAGAGCAGGAGAAGGAAAGACCAGGTATTTAGTGTAGAGCATTTTGTGCATGAACCAGCACAGGAATTTTTAAAAATCTATCATATATATATGATATATATGATATATATATATATATATATATCATATATATATACACACACACACACACACATATATGTGTGTGTGTGTGTGTGTGTGTGTGTGTGTGTGTATGAATATGAATGAAAATCCAATTTTAGAGCTTACTGTGGAAGGAATTTTGCCATACTGCTGAATAACCATTCTCAATAGCTCTTTTCCAGTCATCCTCACAGGTTAATGATTATTTGCATTTCATTTCGAAATTTTGTGAAGAGACTTCTAACAGTGATAAGGATCCAAACAACCAACAGGATAGACAAGAAACTTTCTATTCACACTTCCTACTTCTAATTAACAATCCAGTTTACTTTTATGACTGCTATGTCCGTGTTACCCATATGATGGAAAACTAACCCCTGAGGAAAGAACTGCTAATGACCTCACATAAACCCTAAGGTAAAGTGGGAGCAACTTCCACTGCCCTCTTTCTTGGATTAGGAACTTCCTTTAAAGAAACAAGATGTTGCTGACCTACCATTCATCACTAGGATGTACGAGTACTTTCCACTGGGCCTAAGATACTTGTGCTTACCCAACTACAAGCACTACTACTCAATCTTTCCCAGGGGTTAATTTCCCGTAGCTAATTGTGGCAAAAGTTACAGCCTGTGGCCAGAGGAGAGAATCAGGTTGTGTAACTAGGGATTGAATTCATAGCTTGATTTCATTGACTTTATGAACCCAGCCAGGAAATGTTAGGGTTAGGGTGAGACGCTTGCAAAGGATGATCTGGTAGGCTATGAACAGAACAAAAAACACAATTTAATTCCACTGACTTCTATTTTTATGAATGGTTAAAGGCTATTTACTTCTAAATTATTAAGTGAATAATTAAGGGTTACTAAATGTGTTATCAAAAAACTAAGTTTATTGCCAGAGCTTACTAAGATTTAATCTATATTCTCCTAAAATGGCTCAGTGCCAGGCAATGCTTGCCAATATTCAAAAGCTCCCACCAGGCATGCCCCACATAGGAAGAGAATTCCTGCAAATTTTCAGAAAGGACAACTAGGGAAGAGCCTCACCACTCTTGATTTGGGTCGGTCAGGTTTTTAGTTACTGTTAATTTCCTTTTTAATTATAAATTGCTCTTAGTTTAGCATCTTCATTGCAAATTTAGTTTGTTGTGGTTTGTTCAGTTAATAATAACAACTAGTAGGGGGTTCCGTGGTGGTGTAATGGCTAGGCTTCAGCGTTCTCAATGCCGCGGCCTGGGTTCGATTTCAGCCAGGGAACCACCCAAAAAAAAAAAAAAAAATGACAACTAGTGTTTGAGTGGGTTTTTTTAGTCCAGGCCCTATGCTGAGATCTTCACATGCTCATTTGTTGTCTTAACACCACTTTGAAGCAGGTAATATTATTATCTTCCTTTTATAGATGAGGAAACTAAGACACGGAGAGGCTAGGTAATTTGCCTGAGATCACACAGCTATAAAGTTCAGAGGCAGGATTTGAATTCAAAGATCTTTACTCTAGATTGGGGATTGGTAAACTTTTTCTGTGAAGGGTCAGTTGGTAAATATTTTAGGCTTTGTAGGACAGATGAGCTCTACTCAACTTTCCTATTACAGCCTGAAAGCAGCCACAGACCCTATGATGACAAGTGGGCATGACTGTGTTCCAATAAAACTTTATTTATAAAAACAGGTAGCATGCAGGATATGGCCGTGGACCATAGGTTGCTCACTCTTGCTCTCACAGCCCCTATCCTTAGCCACTATGCCGTTAACATTTGCCTTCTCAGCTTCCAAGGAAATACATATGCAGATTAGGAGACTAAAATTCTCACAGTTACAGAACAAAGGCATTGCAATTCAAATATTAACTGTCCATGCCCTTATTGATAAAGATGTAAAATACATGTTTGTGCAGCAGTACATTCATTGATGATGAGGAAAATTTGCTTGCTTTAAAAAAAATTGCAACATATGATCAAGATGAGCGTAATAAGATGACCTTATTATTTAAGTTTGCAGTGCAACATTATAAGGCAAGTTTGTCTAACCTGTGGCCCACCAGCCGGATGTGGCCCAGGACAGCTTTGAATGTGGCCCAACACAAATTTGTGAACTTTCTTAAAACATTATGTGATTTTGTGTGTGTGTGTGTGTGACCTTTTTTTAAGCTAATCAGCTATCGTTAGTATATTTTATGTGTGGCCCAAGACAATTCTTCTTCTTCCATTGTGACTCAGGAAAGCCAAAAGATTTAACGTCCCTGTTATAGGGTATAAAAGCTATATATAAGCTTATTATTTGATTTTTAAAGTAAGCATACAATCTGCATATGTTGGCCCCATTGCTTTATGTAATCTAGTTGGAGCACATGAAATAGGGAAGCCAAGGGATCTTTACAGCTACCTAAGATGGCTACAGTCCAAAAATGTCTGAAAGACCCCAGTCTGAAGGACAGGGTAAGGGACGCTTCTGAGCCCCGATTATGTCTGGGAGGAGAGCTCAAATGACAGCGGTAAAGAGCTGAAGCATTTTATACATTCAACAACAGTCTAACACAATGGCTCCTGTTATAGAATAAATGGTGTCCTCCCCTCCAAAGGAAAAAAAATAATCACGGATTGAAGTCAGAATCCTCAATGTGACTGTACCTGGAGAGATGGCCTTTAAAGAGGTCATTTAGGTTCAATGAGGTCAAAAGGACAGGGCCCTAATCTGATGGCCTGGTGTTTTCATAAGAGGAGGAAGAGACACCGGAGCTCTCTGCACTCACAAAGAGGAAAGGCCATATGAGGACACAATGAAAGGGACAAGCCAGGAAGTGGGTTCTCAGCAGAAACCAACACTGTTGGCACCTTGATCAAGGACTTCCAGCTACAGAACTATGAGAAAATAAAAACATGTTGTTTAAGCCACCAAATCTGTGGTATTTTGTTATGGCAGCAGGAGCAGGCTAATACCGTTCCCAACTCTTGAATGGAAAAATATATGAACTTTCACAAGATATTGATTAGTTGTATATTCACTCTCTATTGACTGAGGTTGTCTATAAATACACATATACACACAAATAATTGGATATGATGACTTCAGTAATGCCTATATGTTGTCAATCATAAGAGTATACAAAAATTTAGGGGAGAAACAGTTTTATGTATACTCAGGGGATTATTTTATTCAGTCTACAGATAATGCTTGGTACTAATACATCTTTAGTCAACCCCTTTATAATAGTAACTCTATTGATCCCCTGGCATTCTCAGTCTTCTGAGAAGAAATCAGCTCTTCCCAGCTGCTTTTAAATCTGGTTCAACTTGCACTACCCTTGGCTCAGTCTCTCTCCCAAACTGCTCCTTGACTGAAGACAAGGCACACACAGAATGAAATGTGTTTCTTAGTTAATAAAATGATCTAATAGCCAGGATCCCAAGAGCCAGGACAGATTTAAGGCCAGGGAGGAGTCATGATAGCAATGGGGTTGAAAGCTGACCTGCTGCTATATAACTTATCACACATTAATCTTATTTGCCTGAAATTGGAAGTTCATTGGAAAGAAGCACCAACATATTCCATTTACACCTCTTTCTATCACTACAGTTATCATTACAAGAGTATAAATAATATTTTTAAACAGAAGAGGGATCTAGACCATGGGGTTTCTAAACCTGGCTCATGATCAGTATTCCCTGTGGAGCTTTTAAAACTATGGGTAACCATCTCCACTCTGAGCATCTCTTAGGGGTGGGAACCTGAGGACCGGCAATTACACTCTGCTCCTCCTGGCAACCCTGGTGCAGCTATCTTGGCATCATTTCTCAGATTTGCATTTGACAGTTGCATCAGGGATGAATATAAACAATAGTCTCACTTAATGGCCACCCCATATACTTGCCCTATGCCCTGTAACTGTAGAACCCTACTACTCTGAGCTTGCCCAAAGGATTTGCTTTGGTCAACAGAATTTTAGCAAGCTTGGTACAAGCAGACACTTGGAAAAATATTTACTTACATGATTCCATTTCCTCTCTTCAACCTCTGCCACTACAATGAGAATATCTGAGGACAGCCTGCTGGAAGAATATGAGAGGCACATGGAATAAAGCTGAGTCATCCCAGGCAAGGCTTGGCTAGACCAGCCAGCCCCTAGCCTACTCACCACTGCAGATACCTAAGTAAATCCAGCTAAGATCAATCAAGATGAGCCCAGACTCTCGGAGTCAAGCAGTGAGCTGTAGACTTGGGGGAATTAATAAGTGGCTATTATTTTAAGCCACTAAAGACTGGGGTGGTATGTTCTAAAACTCATACAATTATGAGACAGAGCAACTAGGGGACAGAGCATCTAAATTAAAGGCTTGGCATTGATGGTGTCAGAAATTTTTGCAGAACTTTTCAATTTGTATTTTGTAGAATGGTATTGAAAAGAAGAAAAGGGATTTTCCAAAGTGAGTTGTCTGGGAAATGCTAGCTTAAAGTTCAGTTTAGTTGGATAACCATGCTTTATATGACAAGATCAAGAGGATATTTCTCAAAGCAGAAAGTGAAGAAGAAATTTTTGTGCATCTGGGATTCGATTACATTGACCCATGGGAAAGGAATGCCTAGAAAAAGTTATCAACATGTTTTTCTGCTCTTTTTCTTTTTTTTTTTCTTTTTTTTTTTTTTTTTAGGTTAAATAAACTAGACTTCATAATATAGCAAAAGATGCCTTAGAAAGTTGGGGATTCTTTAAGTCTTACTGAACTGCAGGTTGCTTCTAGAAACAAACAGTTTTGGAAACATGATAAGGCACACCCTTCTCTTGTCACTTGTCCTGAATAAGGTATATTAAATCAATTTTCTAATATTAAATCAACCTGGAATTCCTGTCCAGCCAATAAAAATCCTGAGAACCCGAAAAAAAAAAAGTTCAGTTTAGTTTAGCTGATTTCTTTGATACAGAATCTCAAAACCTTTCATATGAGTCATATAAATATTCCAAAGGAAGAGCTTACAAGCAGTGTTTCCCAAAATTATTTGACCACAGAACCATCTCTATCCTCTATCCCCGTGCTGAACATCACACAAAATGAATATCCCATGGCACATACTTCGGACATTATTTAAGATGCATTGGACTTCATCCTGCTTCAGTGTTGTTCCAGAGAGTACAACTTCACTTAAGGCCTGACAGTTACATGGAGAGGGATTGGAATCAAATCAATTATAGCAAGGGCTTGTTACCTATAACAGTTATTCAAAGATGGACTTGCCTGCCTTATGGAGCAGTGGCTAACGGGCACCCCCCCCCACCCCCGCCCCAAGAGTGAAAGCATACAAAAAGAGATTTAGAGAATTCTTGTGATTACTAGCTAGTTACCCTCATTGTGAGTCTTATTTAATAACATGATGGAGAATTCAGATTACTTATTTTAGTTGAAAGTAGTGTGATGGTTAATTTTCTATGTCATCTTGGCTAGGCTATAGTACCCAGTTGTTTGGTCAAATACTAGCCTAGATGTTTCTGAGAAAAGATTTTGTAGATGTCAGTAATATTTACAATCAGTTTTTAGACTTTAAGTAAAGCAGATTACTCTCCATACTGTGGGTGGGTCTCACCCAATAAGCTGAAGGCCTTAAGAGCAAAGATTAAAGTTTCCCATGGAAGAGGAATTCTGCTTCATAAAAACTCTGCCCGAGTTTCCATCCTGCTGGCCCACCCTGCAGATTTTGGACTTGCCATCCCTCATAATCACATAAGGCAATTCCTTAAATAACTGCCCCCTTTCTCTGAAGAACCCTGAATACAAGTAGATACAAGTAGATATTAAACACATGTAGATATCAAACATCATATTCATTTTATCACAATCCTAGACTTAAAATATCATCTAAAACTTCTACTCCAAATACAGTCACATTTTGAGGTACTAGGTACTAGGATGTCAATATGTAAATTT
The DNA here is from genome assembly GCA_004026885.1 of Lyroderma lyra. NCBI lineage: Eukaryota > Metazoa > Chordata > Mammalia > Chiroptera > Megadermatidae > Lyroderma > Lyroderma lyra. The sequence continues at coordinate 21,224 of PVJL010013923.1, read as the reverse complement.
TGGGGGGAACACACATTCATACACACACAGACACACACATATGCACACACAAGATATACCTAAAATATATGCCAATATTATCACTACTTTAAAGCCAAGAAAGAAAAGTCTTTACATCTATTCTATCTAAATATCTTCTCTCTGGTTGCATAGGCATCCTCATTAAGTGTGGGGAGGTGAACTACAAGGTAAGCTCTCTGTATCTTTCCTCTTAATTTATCATTAATTCACCTTCAGACTACTTACTCCATTTCTTTTTCATTTATCTCAAATTTTTATTTCTACTTTTAGAATTCTAAAAAGTTCAAAGGAATAGAAACACCAGAATCTAGAAGTGGCCCACAGAGAAGTCACTAGATTCTTGACCTCTTGAGAACTGGCTGGCTCTTATATCTGTGCATTGCCAACATATAACTCATTACCTGGCATATTATAGGTGTTCTAAAAATATATGGTCAAAGTGATATATGCAGGAAGAACAATTTCCTGCTAGATACCTGATTGCAAGTTCCAGAGTCACATTTGCCCCCTAAGCAATATTCATTCCCATATGCTGACTCATGTTGAGCTCATTGTACCCTGACTTTTTATAAAACATATTTATGTATAACCACTTATTTCCTGGAGTTTCAACAGACTTGTCTTGGTAGCTGTTTAAGTTAAAAGAGAAGCTAAAAAAGTTTTTAGATTTTTATTTTCTCATAAACAAGAACCAAATGGCACCAACTTGTGACACAATCAGCATTGTCCACTCAGAGATGAATCCACTAATACAAGCACCAGCAGCTGTGCATGGAGTCCTCTGGATTTCCAATTGCTGGGGCGGTGCATTCAAGAGGCATTCACTGTCAGGGTCAGTCTGGCTCTGGCCTTGCCTTTGCTCTGGCCCAAGAGGTAGCATCAAGAGGCAAGTGTGGACACTTGGTTAGTCATCAGGATCTTCCTTGTCTAACACCAGCCAGGCATTCCTGTGGTAGGCCAATAATACATAGAAAATCCTGAAAATTTGACATCTAACATTCTCTATCTTGAACCTATGGTTGGTTATTTGACTGATCCTTTAATAAAATGACTCTGACCTGGTTAACTTAACTTCCTGTCTTCTGGCTTTGGACCCAGACTATATATGTTCTAGTTCCTGTTACAGTTCTCTATTTGGTAAGGGGTGAGGAAATAAGTTATACAACCTAATGACTAATCAGCAAGTGTTTGACCTGTTAATTCAGAACAGAATGCTAAGAACACAGAAAACTAAACTCCGTGTCCTCCATATTGAGACTAAGGAGACTTGATTGATAGACATGTGGAGGGACCACAACTTCTTGAGAAGTTAGCTTCTGGAGAAATTCCATCATCATTATAAAATCAAGTATAACCTAATGATTTGGTCCTGCCATTGAATGCCAATGGCCAAGTCCTAGAACACTCCCTGCACTCACTCACATTGCCAGAGTTCCGGACTTAAAAATGTGATCTATTGGACACTGAACTCGGGGTCCCGAGGACCAAAATTCAAAACTCATCTCCATAGTAGCTATATTCTCTAGGCAAGTTACCAACCTGGCTTTTTCAGTTTATTTACAAAATTGAAATACCACACCTAACACATGAAAACACTGTTGCGAGGGTTCAATAACATGAAGAATCCTTCTGTCAACTAGCCAATAAATATCAACTAAGGGCATATAAGGTACCAGGCACTATTCTAGGATCTGAGGATATAGCTGTGAACAAGCCCTAATTTTTTTTTATTTTTTAAGCTCTTATATTTTATTGGACGTAGATGGACAATAAAAAAATAAATAAATAGCAAATAAATGAATAGGGTAAGTTGAAACAATAAGTAATATGCCACGGGAGCAGGAGGCTCTTGTTTTAGATAGGGTGGTCAAAGCCCAGAATGAAGTAGAGGACTGAGACATGTACATATCAGAGGGAAAGAACAGCCCTGACCTCTAGAACACACAGCAAGTATAGAAGCCCCAAGGCAGGCACATGCTGAGAGTGTTGGAAGCCTGGGCTAGGGGGACAGCAGTAAAGGTAGGGAGAAGTCAGTAGAATCAAGATATAGTTTTTATGTGGAGCCACTAGGATTTGCTAATAGATTAACTGTGCATATGAGATAAAGCACATGGTAGATAGTGTTATTCAGTACATGTTGGTTTGCGGGTACTGCAGAGAGGGATCATCCTAAAGAACAGAGGTCTAAAAGAGTAAGATCACACTCAGGCATAAATTCTAAAGTCAGGAAATAATGGTTCATAATCAAGAACTGCAGTGCCATCATAACAAGACAGCCCAGTACTGTCACCAGCAAGATGAGACTAGACCTCAAAGGTTTTAATATAGTTAAAAAAGGTACTTGTCAGTCAAATGGGAGTTCTCTGATCTGAAAACATACGTGAAAAGAGAATTATGGAGGCAGAAGTTGACTATACTTTTCCAAACATCATCCAGAGTATGGGGATCCCTTTGCCAAGCAATAGCAATTATTATGTCCCTTGGCAAGGCTGTCACTATTTTAGGGACTAACACAGAAAATTGCAGCCAACTGACTTCAAGTATCCTAGACTTTTGACAAAATAAGCTTCATTGTAGAGATGGATGCTGACTGCACGATAAGTATGGCAAGCAGTAAAAAGGGAAATCTATTGCAATCAAGGAGTTCAGCAAATGACTATTAACAGGAGAAAAGGTATAAGACAAAGGGCAGACAAATCAGGAAATCTTTGTTTCTTGGGCCAGGTGGAAGAATTGGGGTCAAACATAAGTCCTCTGTTCTGTTGAACCCCGGATCTGTATTAACCACCTTTAAATTAAAGGGCAATAAGTCTTGTCATGCGTAGTCACACTGGGGTAAGAAAGCACTGTGATGAACTTTTTTCATCCTTGGTGCTAGGTAGTGAACAACCTGATGAGTGGTTTTCAATGACTGACGTATCAACGTTAAATTTTGTCAGCTCTTACATAATTCCATTTAAAAGAAAATGGTTCTTTGAAAATAGTACCCATTGACTGATCCTATAAAATACTTAGTTTGTTAATGTACAAGATTTATACATTTTCAAGAAAATCGACCATTTGATATAAATGCATATTTTACCTTATTGATTGCAACCCACAGACACATCAATATTTTAAGTACATTGACAAAAATAATTCTAAAGTAAGGTACACTCTTTCCTCTTAAAACAGATGGAACCGAAGCTACTTTATCCTGTACATAATAAATCAGCCTCATTACTCTGAACATTAGTAATCATGATGCCCCCAGGAACCACTGACCTCCATGGAGTGATATGTCGCTGAACTAAATGGTCCCTCTCAAAAATAAAGTGTTATAACAGTTTTTCTTTGATCTCTCCCTATCAAAGGAATAATGTATTTTCTTTTTTGGCTGTTGCTGGTATATCTGATTTTAGCAGGATGCTATGGACTGAGTTTTGTCCCCCTAAAATTCATATTTGTATGTTGAAGCCCTAATCCCAAGGGTGATGGTATTTGGAAATGGGGCTGTTGGGAGGTGATTGAGTTCCCATGAGGTCTTAAGGGTAAAACACTCATGATGGCATCAGTGCCCTTATAAGAAAAGACACCAGAGAGTTCTCTCTCCCTCCCTCTCCCTCTCTCTCCTCACATGCACACACTAAGGAAGTCACTATGGGAAGTTAGGCAGCTACAAGTCAGGAAGAAGGTCCATACCAGGAACCTAATCAGCCAGCTCCTTGATCTTGGACTTTTCCAGCCTCCAGAGAAATAACTGTCTGTTGTTTAAGTGCCCAGTCTGTGGTATTTTGTTATGGTAGCCCAACTGACTATGACATAAGGTGACCACATTTCCATTTCTGATTTGCTGCTTCTAATCTACTGTGAACTGCTTGATCAAATTTAGTTTAAAATTTGAATTTGATCCATGTGTGCTATTTCATTTATTTTGTCTGAGTATCTTCATTATCTATTTTCAAGTTCCAAGTTAAATTTTGGCACTCAGAAGTTCCATAAATGACATGTGTTTTCTAGGCTTCTAACAGCTAAAAACTGATAAATAAAATTAAAAATATAGACCACAATTTGTTAGGGTTTGGTTGCTGTTGTTTTTTAAGGAAAGGGGGGAAGTGTTCAGTTGTCTTTCACACATCTGAGTTAAGAGAATTCAAAGTTCTTAAATTCAAGTAGACAAGAGTTCTCTGGGAAATGATGATGATATTCTTTCCAACTTTTAGCAATTTTGGTGTGAATGATTGAAAGATTTGGCAAGGGTGGGGTTGAAGTGGAGGAACACATAGAAAAATGTATATGCTCAAATGTATTTTGTCTTCAGGGATACAGTTAAGATGGCATTTTTAAACACTTGGAAGTTTGGGAGTATCGGAGGCAAGAGGGGACTGTTGCTAATGAAATTAGTATGCAGCTCGTGTCAAACATAGTATTATTGTTGTTGGGTGACAAGATAAGCATACACTGCAAAAGGCTATTATTCTCCAAGTAAATACTGTGACTTCTGATCAGTTTTAGCACTTGGTCTGGGGAGGGAAAGCTATTAATAGAAGCTGGCAGGGGGCCCCCTGAGCTGTTGCTTCTATGATTTTTAGCAGATGGCATAACAATGAGCAGGCAGGGTGTTGAACAGCGCTGGGTCAAGGAATACCTGATGAGGAGCCTGCCTAGGAGATGAAATGTTAAGATGACTAACTGCTAATAAGGCTCCAGAGGGAGGGTGGGGAAATGTCCTCTGTACGTAATGACTTGCTAGTTCATGTGCATTTTATGCCATGTGTATATTATGTAAGAGAGGAAAGGAAATGAAGTTAGTTATAAAGCAAATAAAGAGATCATTTACTTATTTCAACTTCCACCCTTGGAGCAGAGCCAAGCAGGTCATATGGTTAACATGTAAAACAAGTACAAATATTCTATGGGCCAGGTGCCAGAATTGTAGGAGTGGCAATTGAAAAATGAAAAAAGCAAGAAAGAAAATGATGTGATTCTCCTTGTCTGTGTTATAAGCATAAGGTCCAGTGTGAAAGAACACTTATAACAGTCTACTGGCCCTCCCACAGCAAGTCTTACAACCTGGCAAGCACAGGAGCTTAGATGTAGTGGGCAGCTAACAAATGTTCATGCAAGAAATAGCTACATTTTTAAGACAGTTTACTAAGCACTTTCACCCAAATTATTAGAATAGCTTCCTAAGAGAATGCATTCTTCTTCCTAATTTACAGATGAGGAAGGCAAAACTCAAGAACTTCACTTCCTAGGGATTAAGAAGTACAAACTGCCTGTTATAAAAGCAGTCACAGGATGTGAAGTATAGGAAGAGAACATAGTCACTGACATTGTAATACCCACGTATGCTGTCAGATACATACTAGACCTATTGGGTGACCACTTTGAAAGGTGCATAAGTGTCTAATCACTATGTTTTACACCTATATTAAAATTAATATAATATTATATGTCAACTGTAATTGGAAAATAAATTAATTTTAAGAAGACATTCAATTCTTCACCCAAGATCAAAGAGCCAATAAGGATCAAAGAGGGGTCTCTAACCCAGCTCAGACTTCAACCTCCACGTTCTCCCCACTGACTACATGAAGACAACAGACGTCAGAGAGTCATCTTGCTCCCACAGCACTAAGCATGAGCACAGTCTGGCAACACAAGAAGAATTAGCTAAAGAGTAACAACCCACCTCCAGACAATTGGTTTCACTCTATACTTTCTATTTCCTAACTTATTTCAGATTCCTCAGTCCACCCCAAAGTACAGTGGCACCATGCACCTCTCATGGGCCCTATTCCCTGGAACAATATGCCTTTGCTCCAGAGCTTCTGGACCATCAGTTATTGCTCAGCGTTCAACTGGTTGTGTGTTGGTAGCATCTGAAATGACAAAGCTTGTCACAGTGAATGACAGTAATTTCTAGTGAAGCTCAAATTTATGAACCAGCAAGACCAAAGGCATCACATCCAATAGTTTTAATTGTTTTTCAAATTTTAAAGATTGTTTTCAAAACATGCACAAGAATCACCAAGTTACTCATATAAACTATTAGAGTGAATAGAAAATAATTTCAAAAGCTACTTATACTTAGAGATGTTGAACAAGAATTTTGTTTTGCAGAAATTTCTTATTTCAACTCTGATTCTCTCTTCCACTGGAGCATTTTCTATTCTATTTACTGCACAGCATCTTACCTCACCTCCACCTGAAGGTCATGAGCATTCTAGGGGCTTTCCCCTTCTTTGAGTTGCTTTGGCCTTCTCCTGTAAGTCATTGTTAAGCCTGGCTCTTAATGTGTGGTCATCTGTCCTTCATTCATATGCAGATGTCTTTTATTCTTTGTCAAGATTATACCTTCTCTAAGGACAATAATTTTGTATTATATATTTAATGCTATAAAGGGGAATTTTAAAAACCCGGAATTTATTTATAAAAAAATACGTATTTATTCTTACCTGTTTAAACTTCAGTCACCTTCAAAGTACTCTCTGTTTGATGTAATACACCCATCAAGATACTTTTTCCACTTCTTAAAACAGTTTTCGAACTCATCAGTTTTGAACCCTTTTAGTGCTTCTGCCATTTTTTGTTTCATCTCCTTCACATTGGCAGAACATTTCCCTTTGAGGACTTTTTCATCTGTGGAAACAAACAAACAAACAAATATCACTCAGGGCAAGATCAGGTGAATAGGGAGGGTGGGGCATGAGGTCATACCATTTTTGGTCAAAAACTGCTGAACACTCAACATGGTGTAGACAGGTGGTTGTTATGCCTCACATTGTTTATCTGTCATGAAATAGGCAAACACATTGAAAGAGTCTTCAAAAAACATTTACTGAAGCTGAACACAACCTCTCACAACAACACCAGCTGGTACACCGAGGCAGATGGGCTCCTAGAACCTTCACCCAGCAAGAGAAGCCTGTACTACAAGGGGCCCACCCCACAGAAGATAATTCTGTTTGGGGGGAGGGTGCCTCCTACAAAACTCTATAGACAAATAAAATAACTGCACTAGGTCTTTAACATAGTGGAAATTATCACACAGTGAAAATTGGACAGAACTGATTACAGAGTGATAGAAGGGTTAAGGAGCCAAATAGAGTAATTCAATTCACAAGTTAGCAACAATAGGTTACCACCCTTAGGAATAAGGGAGATAATGGGAGAGCTATATCACAGCCCAGAAGCCAGGACCTGGCAGTAAGAGCTGGAGACAAGAAGGAGATACAGCTGCTGTCAGAGACATCGAAGGAAGCAAAAGGGGAGGGAAGAACACCCTGCCTTCTCCCCCCTACCCTTGCCCTCCAATTTTACCTGGACCTCCTTTGGGTCCCACCGACATGGAAGCCAGAGAGTGAAAGAGCTTGAATGTAGGATACAAATCAGAGAAGAAAAGAAGCAAGGAATGGATAGTAGAGTAAACAAACAGTTCACAGAAATAGTGGCCAATAAATTCTCAGATACGGAGATCAACTAATCCATATGTAATCAATGTATATTACCAGTCAACTTTCCCTTTTAAAATGATGAGTATAAAAGACTAAAATGAAAAAAGGGAAGAAATTAAGAGGCACAAATTCATAGTTACAAAATAGCCACAGGGATGTAAATAAAGTACAGCACAGGGCATATAGTCAATAATATTGTAATAACTATGTATGGTGCCACATGGGTACTAGATGTACTGGGATGATGATTTTGTAAGTTATATAAATGTCTCATCCCCATGTTGTACACCTGAAACTAATATAATATTGTATGTCAAATGCAATTAAAAAATAAAATAACTAAGTAGAAATTCTAGAATTAAAAAAAATATAGAAAGCAAAGTAAGACTTTAAGGGATTAGTTGAGTACAACTGATACACAGCTGAAGAAAGACTAATGAACCAGAATTAGTGGACAAGGTAAGACAAAAAAATACTCAGATTGAAGAATTATGGAGATAAAAATATGGAAAATATTTTTCAAAGAGGTAAAAGGGTACACAAAATAGTGAAAAGATCTAACATACTTCTAGAATCATGGAGGGAAAGGAGAGGAAGAATGGGACTAATGAAACATTTTTAGGGTTAATGACTGAGAATTTTCCAAAAGGATGAAAAGGAACAAATTGTAGCTCAAGAAGTCCTATAAACTCCACATAGGATAAATAACGAAATCCTCACCGAGGCAAATGATAGTAAAACTGTTAAAAACCAAGTACGGAAAGAAAAAATTTTTAATGAAAGTAGAGTTTTAAAAAACTGATTGCAAAGGAGCAATGAGACCAATAGCAATCTTTTCAAAACACAGAAATGAAAGCCAAAGAGAATGACTTCTCTAAAATCATTGCCTTTTGTGGGGGAGAAGGAGAGATGAGGAAGAGAAATTAGGGGGACTTCTGGGCTGCTGTCAGTATTGTACTTCTTATGTGCGGATGCTTATATGGATGCTCTTTTCATGGTAAACTAACAAGCTATATTTATATATCTTGTGTACTTTTCTGTATGTATAGTTCACAGTAAGTATAAAAAATAGATTGTGGTAGAAAAATTCTAATCATTAAATAATCACACAATAACTTCCATATTGCATTAGCTCTATTTGAAAGCAAAATATATTGTATAATGAAATTTTAGGCTTACAAAAGAAAAAGGCTAAATATTTGAGAAAAGAAAAGTTTCACGTCCCAGGTATATAACTAAAACTAGCTTAACCTCATCTTTCTTATTTGTAATGCTAAAGCAGCCGGGCTATAAGGAACAAATAAATATTTTAATCACAAATATCCATACCAATAATATGTTAAGGATGCTTCTAAAATGTTTACTTGAAACATCTGAAAGACATTTTCTTTCAAGCCATTAATTATACAACACCCACGGCTCTCATTTTTTGTGTCAAAATTTAAATAACAAAATTTAACAAAGGAGCGAGACTAAGTCTTTTAAAATTATTCCGTCATCTTTAATGATTAGCTTTTGTCTATAATAAAATTTAGGCTATCAAAGTTATAGGAATAGAAATGGATGGATACCATTCATTCTAGTGGTGGTGCGGCTGCATCTGTGCCACTTGTCACATTCCCCAGGGTTGCCAGGAAAATGTGAAGAGAAGCTAACTGCACATAGTAAGAGTTTTAGTTGAGGAGTACCTGACCATTACAGTAATTTCCACTTCCAGAAGCATCCCAGCTGACATTGTTATAAAGTATCACAACTGAGATGAGTGGAACTAATTGGAGCAATTAATTAAACATACACAATTAGCTTCCATGGCAGAGATTATTTTTTCAGTTCTTATCTCCATCGCTTGAGGCGTATGGGAATGTTAGTGAGTGCTGGTCATTAACAAGGAGAGACCAGGAACGCAGGGATAGAGCTCCCCGCCAGACCAGGTGATGGAGTCTGGCCAGTTTCCTCCTTGGCACACCAAGAACCAAACAAAGGCGAGGAGCTGAAGGAGAACACAGGGTAGGGTCCACATGTGAGCCACTGAAACTAAGAGGTTTTATTCTCTTGTCAGTCCTCTGTCTATAAAGAAGTAAAGTGACTTTTACTTGTCTGTCTACTTCAGGCCTGGGCGGACTTCTTGAGGGCAAGGGCTACTTCTCTGTGTCATGGTCCACTAGCCATTTATTTTATTATTCAAGTGGTCGCCCCCAAATTGCTTGGCGGTCCACTAGTGGACCGCGATTGACATCTTGCCCAGCCCCAGCCTACTTCCTAAGAACATGGAGAAGATGCCTGAATGACAACAGTGCTGGCAGGGAAGAACACTGCCCCTTTGCAGTTGAGCATTGCTGCCGCCCAGCCTGATGTGGGGGATTTCAAGGTTTGGCAGCTGATTTCTAGAATGAAGTCTAATTTTATTGTTTCCACCTCAGAATGATAAGGAGGAGTCAGAACATCTCTAGAAAGACATGAAGAGTCAAAAAGGGATAAGTCCTCCTCCACCCTCAATCTGATTTCACAGAGAACTGACCCAGTTCTTACCTGGAAACATGGAGAAAACACAACTATAAGCCTGGGGTGAGGGCCAACCACAAAAATCCCTTCTATGTATTTAAAATCAAGATGTCAGGCTGGAACTTGTACCCAGGTAGCTGGCCACAAAGGAAACTTAAAGTGGTTAAGTGAATTAATAGTAAAGATTCTTATTAGTAAGCGCCTTCTCCAGGAAAGGTCACTGCATGATCCCACGTGTCAGTCTGCAAAGGATCTGCCTGGGTTTCCCTTCTGCAGCCTGTTCCTGGGCTCTGCTGTGAAATAACATTCCACATAGACTCCTTCTTCTCATGGCCAGTCTCTGTTCTAATCAGATAGACCTAGAATCATGATGACAGGCTATGTACAGAGGATGCTCCAGGGAATGAGTATTGTGACTTCGGCTCCAAAGAAAGCTCTTTTTCATAGCTGCTTTCATGGTCCAGTACATCTTACATCTGAAAAAGGTGAACTTGGTCACTAATCAACCAGGTCTTAATTTCACTATTTTAGTTCAAGCCCATAATTTAAAATATCCATTTTTTCATTATACTTCCACAGACTAAGATGTTTGAAATATAGTATAAAATACTGACCAGTTCTAAAAATTCCTACACATTTAATAGAAACAAATAGTGAACAGATAGAAAACAATGCAACACCTGTCTAAAAATCTCTTAGCTAAAAATTTAAAATAGGTAAAGCTTATGATAATTATATAGAGGAAATTTACCTTTATTTTGCAACTTGATTCATCACTTAGGTAATTTAGCAGTGACTGAACATTTGATAATACATACTTCTCTTTAACTGCAAACATATTTGCATTTTCTTGGCCATTCTCTAGCTGAATGCACAGAAATCATATCTTTTGTGTTTAGTATACGTACATCACATAGCCGATCAAAAATGTGTGATGCTTCAGTAATTAATGCAAAATGCCAAAGTATTTTAATTATTTTACATACCCAAGGCTTCAAGCTCATTTTAACAAACCAGTTAAGGCATTGGCATAACATTTGGCAGCACAGAATAAATAGACATAACCTCAAATTACACTCATGACCAATTATTAAGGGAGAGGAAAATTGTGTCAAAATTGGAGTAGTAGAGATGGTATTCCAAGCAAGAGGTACCAAAATCCTGCCTTAGAGCTCAGCCTTCCCACCCAATCAGAATTGTAAAAGACAGAAATGCACAAGAAGCAACTGCAAACAGGAAAAAAGCAATTATCATTATGTATTTATAGGCCCAAAAATTAAAGGTGAAAGCCTGGAGAAGTTGCTACTAATGATAACTCCAGTCCTCCCTCCCATTTTTTTCTACTTAAATTAAGCCTGAACAGCTTTAGATTGAAGCAAACTGACCTACCAACACAGACAGGGACAAACAATAAGAAGCAGTGACTTTTCCCCAGGTCTTAGCCCAATAGGTGTCCCAAATCTGACCATTGCCCAAGGGAGAAGAGAATAAAAGGGAAACAGGATATCTAGGCCTTGTCCCATTTGGGAATGGTCTTGGCCTTTATAATTCAGCTCTAATATGGAAGAAACAGAACATAGCAAGCTACATTCAATGGCTACAGGTGACATGGACTAATATTTGGGTGAGCCAGGAATGCTTTCAAACCAACACTAACAGAAAACTCATCTAACACTGACTCAACTAAAGCATGCTTTCCTCCCAACAGAAGTCCGGATGCAGACAATGGTTAATGTAGGTTCACCAGCTCAAAGACAGCAGAGCCCGCGTCTCTGCTATTGTCTTGGTCCTTCAGAGTGGCTACCTCATGGTTGTACAATGGCCACTAAAATCCAGGCATCACTTCAGAATCCAAGCCTAGAAGTAAAGGGAAGGGGTTCCAGTATCACCGCCCTTTTATTCTGTAAACAAAACTCTTCCCCAAAGCTGTCAGCAGAATTTTGTTACATGTAATTGGACAAAATTGCATTAAATGGCCACTCCTGGCTGCAAGAATATGGGAAAATGAGTATTTGGTTGTGCGAAGGGAAGAGTGAGGGGTGGGGAAAGGGGCAAGACAGAAATAAGGAATTAAGAGCCCGTGAGGAGATGACAAATAAACTGGCATCGGATTCTGAGGAAAGATCACTAGAAGTGAGAAGCAAATATCCTCTTGTTTCCCACACACAGGAAAATATTTCACCGAAGAGCAGAATATTTCATATCAGCCTACCCTAACATGGTGAGCACAAAGGATTTCCCCGGACTAATGCAATCGAAAGCAGGACCCAGAATATATCTGGAACTTCATCAAACCTGACAGCCAAACTATTTATAGTCTTCTTTAATATTGTTATCAGGTTATTTATAGTCTTCTTTAGTATTTTTATTTAGCAAACAACAAATAAAATGAGGAAATGATGTTGCCTGATGAAGATACAGAAAAAAACCCTTGCATTCACAGTACATGGCCTTGTGTTGAAAATGCTAAAATAAATGAAATACTTGATAAATTTCAATTTAATTTAATTTAAATTTAAACAATTTAAATTTAAGTGCACTACTTCTAAAAAATACAATTTAAATTTATTATTTCTAAAAGAGGCTCAGCGATATGAAGTTTAGAGATAAAATGGAAAAAAGTAGAAGGGGCCCTGCAAAACTTTTCTAAAAACTAATGTTAAGATGGTTAAGGGAGTTGCTATTTTGGTGCAGAAATGGCCTTATTATTTTCCAACTATGTGAAGATCCACTTGGAGCAAAATATTTTGGCCAGCACCATAATTTCACAGTATGTTTTTCAAGCTGAAGAGGCTAATATACTACTTAGTTCTAGTGTGCTTTGCTATTAAATGACTTTAAAATAGAATGTTTTTCATTTACTCAGTTAGCCAAGTATTTCTGAATCCCTTCTACCAACTCGACTCATTTGGGAGCTTTTAAACTTACTTGCCCCAGTTCCCTGCCAAATCTGATTTAATTGGCTTGGAGTAGACCTCAGACATAGACTTGCTTTGCTTGTTTGTTTGTTTGTTTGCTTGCTTGTTCAAAACTCCTAGATTGATTCCAAAGTGAAGCCAGAGTCGAGAAAAAAATGGATCAAAAGTAATACTCAGTAACACTGTGAAATCAGAGTACATACAAACACTAATGAGTGAAAATTAGTATCAACTGTCCAAAGTGCAATTTGGCAATATGTCAGATTTCTAAATCAATTCATTCCCTTTCTAAGAACACATCCTAAAGAAATGGGCTGAGAATCAAAGATCAATATACTGTAATGTCATTAATTACTATTGACTATCATTATATCAAATTGTATTATATCCAATAATAAATACAATGAAATAGACTGACACATCTATGTTAAAACATCTTCCAAAAACCTTAAAAAATGAGAACGTACCAATGAGATGTATGTAAAGGTAAGATAAAAGTATATATATTATGGTATGATCCAAATTATGTGAAAAATACATACATACCAAAGAAAGCACATACATTGCAGTATTAATAAGTTTTGTGGTGAGCTCACATTAATAATATTCATTTCTTTATGCTTTTCTGTATTTCTTCAAATAATCTATGTGCACATGTTAATTTTACCCTCGGAACAAAAAAAACTTTTTCCAAAGTCCTTGGTTTGGTGGGACCCTCACTTGGCTGGAAAACCCTACCCCGATTCCTGCCATGTTAACTGAGTGCAGGGGCTTCTAGTTTGAAAAAAAATAAATGAACATGGCTTTCATCATTAAATGATCAAATCTTTGGAGAAGTACTCAAATATATTTATCAAAAAGCTCTCATACCTCCTTTTTAAATTAACTATTCTATTTCATGAAAAGTATACTTAATTTTTAAAAATAAATTTTAAAGAATACAACTCTATATAGTATAAGATTGGTCTAATTTTTTTTTTTTTTTTGCCTTTTGGTATGTGGGTAGCTCCCTGACTGGGGATCGAACCCAGGCCGCAGCGCCGACAGTGCCAGCGCCGAAGCCTTAAGCCACTACACCATCAGGGAACTCCCTGTCTAATTTTTTATATCATTGTTGCCAAAGATATTAATCTCCTAGGAGAAACTTAACCAGAACTTTTTTTATATATATTATATGTACTAGATAATGATACAATATACAACATAGGAAAGCTGTGGATATTCATTTATAAAGGTGTTACCCAAATTTACTCTTTTTTTCTCCACTCTTTCTTCTGATCAGTTCTCTTTGTCCCCAAAATACTTGTCTCAAAAAAGAGAGGCAGTGCATTGCCCCTCTGAACTGGAATAATTATAATATTTACACTTGCAATCTTTAGTTTTGCGTCGTGGAAGCTCATGGCTGAGCCACGCTCACTATGGCACTGGTTTCTAATTTAACATTCTCCAGGGAAACAGCTGGCTCGAGGTCATGGCTATTTAGGTAATTGATGTTTTGATGACTTGGAGTAATGACTTGTATAACCTCCTAATTTAAACCATGTCAGAAAATGTGCACAAGCTCTATTGGGGGGTGGACGGGAGTCCAGTCTGAGTCATTACGCTGCAGAGAAGGATGCCCGCCACAGTGGCTGAGAAGGCAGACAGAGAACCTTACCATGCTGCCGGTGCTACAGGGTGAGGAACTCTTGCTATTTGTTTATCAGTCGTGGGTGAGGAAAAGGACTCTTTCTCAATGTTTTGAGAGAGCCAGGCTTAAGCTACTGTTTAAGTTATGAGGCTTAAATATGCTAGAGAGGAGTGTATAGTTACCACTGGACACACAAAAGAATATTACAGTTTATATGGATTAGGTTCAGTTTAATCAGTGCTTTAAAGAAGCCAAACTAAGAGTTGGAGTGATTAGAGCGTCTGTGTTTGTTAAAGGCAAAGACAGTGGATTGTAGATTGTATCCTAGGCAGGTTCAACAAAGGAGCTGAGTGTGGTGAGCTCAGTAAAACCTATAAAACAGGCAATTAGTCTCTGAGTCCTTCTCCCCCGCTCTACACCCTGGTGCTGCTCCCAGGACCCACCCCAGGTCCTATCTTTGCTTTCAAACAACTGTTAGTTAATCCCATTAACTCTAAATCAGCAAATGGAAGGGCTGGCTGATTGGCAACACCCCAAGTGGTGATCCTCCCTGAGTCTGTTTACATTTTGGAAGGACAGGGGAAGGAAATGTGAAAAAGTCCAGAAAAAAGAATCTGCTTGCTGCCTTACAGGCCTAGAAGTTCCTCTCCTCCCAAACCCTTAAAAGTAGCTTCTGGGAAGAGGGCCTTGGGCAGCTCCATTTCTCTGTCTTCATCTTGGAGGTGTGAGGTGGGGGCTATTCCATAACTAAAGGAATCTCAGAGATCACTTAAGACTCACTCAAATTTAAATGAACAAATCAAGACCTGAAAAGTCACTCACCACTCATCTAAACTTTATAGTTTACCCTCATCTCAACTCTGTCAGCATCCTGGAAATTCAGCAGGGAATCTAAGACTATGATCTTTCAGGTAATATTTATAATCATACTATAATAACAGTTATTGAACATTTATTATCTTCCAAGCACTGTGTTGAAAGTTGAAATGAACTTGGGAATATCATTATCATTGTCATTGTTGTTGTCACCATTGTTGTCATCATCATCATCATCATCATTATCAATTTCTAGATACAGAAGCAACCTCAGCCAGTAGAAGATTTTGTCCCAGGTGACAGAACAAGAACGTGTGGAGCCAAGAGCAAATCCAGGCATCCCATGACAAAGCTGTGATTTGAACCACTCACTATAGAAAGCTACAGGGAGCGGTGAAGGACAGAGACAGAGGAAGGACAGTAATCATGAGTCAACACATCTGTGTGCTAATTCTATGCCCCCCCTCACTTTACTAAGCACCTTTCACACACCACCTCTGCTTATCATAATACTCTAAAATAAGCTAGTTTCTTCAACTCCTATTTCACACAAAAGACAACTGAGGTTCAAAGCGGGTAGATAGTTTGTCTAGGTCCCCTAGCTGGTACATGCTGGAGCTAGCGTTAGAATCCCAGTGTCATGGACCCAATATTCTTGCTACTGTCCAGAAGAGGCACTCACTGAGATAGATGTCTGACTGGCAATTCAAACCTTGGGCATGTCTAATTTTTAGGAGGCTGAGGAAAATTTTGTTGCATTGTTTGATGTTTTTGTGTTATTTGGCTTGTTTTCCTTAAGAAGCATGAAAAAGGTAAGCGAGTCCTCTAACACTGTAACTTAACCTTGAATAGAGATGGTGCACTAGCACAGAGAAAAAGTGGATCAATTACTCTTCCTCATGGAGCTCAAGTTTAATCACTGGGGGGAGGGAGATTATAAGATCAATTAACACTAAAAATGGCATATGTAAAAATAAAGACAGAGTTATTCTTTAGTATTATCTTTTTATACACTCTAGATTAAAATTTTCCCCAGAGCAAATACAATATATGGCATAAGTCCCACATTCAGGCAGTTGTTGGAATCTATTGCCCATGATATTATTTCCCTAGTATTTGATGACAATGAGAAGGAATGGTGAAAATTTTGGCAGGCTTTATACAAGACTGATCAATATTTTTCATTTTCCCATTTATATCCCACTACAATTCACCAGCTGAGAGGACAAGTTAACAAACAGACCTGTAAGTCAAAGCAAAAAGAGAAGAAAAAAATTAATTAAAGAAAGCTGGCGGAAGAAGGGTGAGAAGTAGCATGGCCACAAGAAGCTCATAATGAATCTTAATTGACCCCATCACCTATAATGAGAGTGGCTGAGTGAGTGTGAAGGTACAGTATGTACACCCAGCATGAGCCCACCATTGTCAATTTTCATCTCCATGTCACTGTAAACAGTTCCTGGGGCCCTGGGAAGAAGAAGCTTCCATCTCAGATTCAATACCAAGAGACCCAGAAGAGAACCTAGGAACTATGGCCAACGTCTACATCTGCTCGCTTCCGCTAAGGTATGTTTGGTAGGCTGCAGGTTGTCCATTAGAGTTGATGTTGGCAGCTCAGGCTCCCTGACACTGCTAAGTTTTGGTGTCTTTCTTTGGGTCCCCACATACCCCCAGGGACTTGAGAGTTGGCAGTAATGGGACAGAGCTGTGCAGATCTAGCAGCAAAGCAAAATCTTAGTCAGGTAGGTTACCAGACTCTTCTATCTCCTAACACGCTCTGGCAGGTCAAGATGAAGAGACTATCAAAGCTCATTGCTGACTTTCTAGAACTAAATTAAGCAGAGGGACAGTGTTGGATTTAAGATCATCAATACTGAACCATCACACAACCAAGGAATCAGGAAACAGCCGTGAGGCCAGGGTTAGAAACGTGGACTCATAGTTCTTTAGAAGCCAAGAGAACAATAAAAAAATGTAGTCGGAAATGCTAAATACCCAAGTTCTGTTTCCTGAAAAAGACGGAAGAATTAAAAGCAGTCACTAAGGATCTAGTTGCTTACAGACAGGAGACCAAAGAGATAGAACTCCAACCAGAACAATTCCTGTGGCTTGAAAGGACATCTCCCACACTGGATTCTTCCTCACAAGCTTACCCCACAGGCCATTCAATCTGCTTATTTTCCCACACAATTTAGGGAAGAGTGAATGTTTATTAAATTCGCTTTTGGAATAGCCATATCCCTCATCTAGCACACAGTCCCCACTGACATGTAATAAAGCAATGACCCAAAGCAAGAGGACAGCCTTCTGTGGGAGTCCAGCTGACATGGCCGTGCAGACAAAGATGGGCCATCAGATGAGAATCTGACCCAATGAGGCACACACTTGATGGGGGTTACCTCTAGAAAGGGCAAGAAAAGGTATGGGACCAGGGCATTAAAGGATTTTAATTTTATCTGTATGTTTTATTTTATGTAAAAATGTCAAATTTGAAGTTTAAAATGTTAGTTATAAACTTTGCACAGTGGAAATATTTATTGCCTAGGCTTTTCTGTATTTGTTATCATATCAAAATAAAAAGAAGAAACTAAGAACATGCTGAAAGGAAGGAAGGGAGGAAAAGGGGGATTAGAAGAGAGAAGGATAAGACTGGAGGGGGAAAGGAAAGGAAAGGAGGGAAGTTCTATGGGAGTAGAAGGGGGAAAGAAGGAAATATTCATGCTGAAAGGTTCCATGAGGCTATCAGTGCACGCAGTGGTAAAATGATAGCAAACTCCAGATCTACAGAGGTACTTACAAGTACCTCAACTACAGGGAGAATGAAGGAGTTCTCGAACCCATGAAGAAAGACAAGGATTCTTCTCTTAGGACCTAGGGAAAGACCAGAAAAGTCCTTCTAGGACAGTGCTACCCAAAGCCCCAAAGGAAAGAAGGGAATTGCAGTCAACAGGTGAATTCCATTGATGTTCCTAGAATTCTATGGACCTAGTAACGATCTGAACCTCTCATCAGAAAGTTTGAATTCATTCATATAGTGTAGCATAGAAAGCAGTGTCTCTCTGGCTTTCAAATAGAAGCCAATAAGAAAACTTTACAGTGAAAAACTTCACAATGAAATTTACTTTACAGTGAAATTCTGAATCAATTTGTCAGGAAATTGATCTTTTCTATGATAAAGACCTATACTGCATTTCTGTTTCTGAAATAAAAGTGTGGGCAGTAAACATACCACCTGGTGATTGCCTATATATTGTGCTAGAAGCACAAAAATCCATTCACTTTTGACATAAGAAAGCTGGAGCTTTTATTTTTATAAGACTTTAACATCCAATAGTAAAACTAGCAGCTTATAAAATTTTCAGTGTTGGAGAGAAGCTAATATTCCAAACATGAATTGATTGCTTCCTTTCATTAATTAAATATTAGTTAATGGAGGAGGACTCATAACTGCAGGTAAAACACATCCTTTCATCAATACAAGCTGCTTAATTAAATCAATTGAAAGGTTCTAATTTCATTGTGTCTTTTCAGATAGTTATACTCATTTATTGGGAATGGAAGATTTTGGATGGCTAAAGTCACATTTGGTTGCATTTCCGCAGACGAAATAGTCTTTGACTTCAAAAGGGATTGTCCGAGACGAGCTACTGACAGATCCCCTCCCCTGACTTTTTAACCTGTGAGAGAGCAAAGCAATCATACACATTGGGATAGATTTCTCTAAGCCACATATGATTAAAAAGAAAATAGGTTAGTCTTTTCACTTGGTAGCCATACTTCAGTCCTTGTACAAAGTGGAATTTGACCACAGTATCTGGGCAGCAGAAAACGACCGCAATTTAAGAAAATGCACTTACACACACCTTCCTGAAACAGAAGGGTTGTTCCACATAGCCTCAATTGTGAAGAATGTCCTTCCCCACAAAAACATATCCTCCAAAGATGACTGTATTGTCATTAGTTAAATAGAGTGAGTTCTTACCACGTGCCTGAAAACCTGCAAAGCTCTTGACAAAAGATTTCATTACTACTTACCTTGAACCTTCAAGGTTAAGTCCATCTGATTTTTGTGTTGAAGCTCAGACCACTAAGTAACTTGTCCAGGGTCCCACAGCTACCAGATGACATAAACAGGTTTCAAACTCAGATCTGTCCCACTCCCAGATACATGCTCCTAAACATGACTTCTATTTATCCAAAGAAGCGGAAAATGTAAATTCTCTTCCCAGGGTCCACTCACCTCAGTAAATCTAAGAACTCTTCAAGTATTTGCTCATGGACAAAGGGTCTATTAGTCCTTACTCCCAGTTAGCACCTAGAGCCAGAACTCAAATGTGCTCCTTTGATCCCAGAAAACAGTAATAGCTTCCGACAGAAGATGGTTGTTTTAAAAAACAAAAAGGTAGGCCAGTAACCTGGTATTGTAGACTGAACGTTTGTGCCTCCCCCCATAAAAAATATTTATATGTTGAAGCCCTGGAGGTGAGATCTTGGGAAATAATTATGTTTAGATGAGGTCATAAGGGTGGGGCTCCCATGATGGCACTAGTGTCCTTAAAAGAAGAGGAAGAGAGATAAGGGTGTGTTCTCTCTCGCTCGCTCTCTGTCTCTGCCATATGAGGACACAGCAAGAAGGCAGACATCTACAAGCCAAGAAGAGAGCCCTTGTCAGTAACTGATTCAGTTGTAGGTTGACCAGGCATACTGTCTTAAACAGGACAGAAAATAACAGCACTGTCCTGTTTCAAATGATGCATATGGTCAGCCTACTAACACCTTGAATTTAGCCCAGTGAGACTAGGCTGATCATATGTCTCATTTGAAATGGGACAGTACCTTTGTTTTCTGTCCCATTTAAAACAACATGTCTGGTCAGCCTACTCAGTTGGCACCTTGACCTTAGAATACCCAGATTCCAGAACTGTGAAAAATAAATCCCTAGTGTTTAAGCCACCCATGTGGTTTATGGTATCTTGTTATAGTAGCTGAGGTTGACTAATGTACCTTGTGTCCTACAAAGTTCAAAAAGGCCTTCTGCTGGCTAGCACTGTCTTCAGTGGAAGGCATGGTCACTTGCAGCTGTGTCCATGAGCTGTGGGCAAGGCTGAGTCACTACCTTAGTACTTCTCCATGAGAATGATACCACTTCCAGAGGGTGTTTTGGAACCAGATGGGCACATTTGGGTTATCACGATGGCTGTAGGTGTGTTGCTTACTTGTAGTGGGCAGGGCCAGGGGCCATCAGGCATTAAGGCCAGTAACCTGCTATTGTAGAGTGAATGTTTGTTTCCCACTCCCCCCAAAATAGTCATATGTTCAAGCCATTGAAAATGTATTTTCTTTCTTAAACAAGGTCACAGGAGTCACTCCCTAGACAAATAGAGAGGACATAATGATCTGAGCTTAAATTCTGATTCTGAGAGGAGGGAGAGAGAGTCAAATGTATGGTGATGGAAACAGAACTGACTCTGGGGAGTGAACACATAACACAACACAACATATATATGATGCTCTGTAGAATGGTACACCTGGAACCTATGTAATTTTAGCTAACAAATGTCACCTTAATAAATTTAACAATAAAAAAAATTCGATTCTGTTTAATATATAAGCACAAAATTTCTTTACATAGCTTTAACATCCACCAGGAATGCAGCTACCATGTCCAGTAAGGGGAAGGTTTTTGTTTCTTTTGTTTGGAACAAATAACATGGCTCACCCTTTCAGAAAATCACACCAATGACATCTATACCACTTGTGATAGAAGTCTCCAGTCCCCTGTACTTGTATCAGTTGGTCTGTGTGGCCACTATGTGTACAGAGAACCTACAAGTGCAAAATCTGATTGCTGCTTGTGTCTTCTGGTGTGGTTGGGCCATACTGCTTTATTAAAATTGT